>APFE031554419.1:15291-50227 GCA_000404065.3 Pinus taeda
ACCACCGAGCGATCAAGGATCTCACTTTGCCACCACTGGGCAGATCCGATCTGCTGCCACCGAGCTAATCAAGGATCTCGATTCGCCACCACTGGGAAAATCAAATCTGCTGCCACAGAGCAGAATCTCCACGTGCCACCACCGGGCAACTCCGATCTGCAAAAAAAACAAAATTGCAGATTTCCAGAGAGAAAGAGGTTGGCTCTATGGCGCTCTGAATAGCTAAAAATCCGCGCCAATTGCGGAAAATTGGCGCGCTTAATAGCCACGGATCTGCGCCAATTTTAGTGATAATTTTTATGGCACGCTTTTCAGCCCAAAAGTAGCGCCAATTGCTCAAAATTGGCACGCTTTTCAGCCCAAAAGTAGCGCCAATGGCCCTTCTGGCACGCTTTTCAGCCCAAAAGTAGCGCCAATTGCTCAACCTTTTCTCCAGCTCAGAGATGATCAATCATCTGAGACCCTTCACTCCAGGTGTTACTGCAGTTCCACCTGACCACACAGATACATTTACAAGCTCTCCTACCACTATAGATGTGCAACTAATGATACATCCCAAAAAAAAAAATTAAGGCTATCTCTACCCTAAGCTCTGATACCAAGATAAAAATAATGAAACTTGAATTAATCAGAAGGAGTTGCAGCTCACAGGTGTGTACATCACCTAGAGACTGCACTCATACAAGGAGGAAACTCTCTCTCTCTCGTTCACTCAATGCATTACAATGAATGATATTACATATTAAATACATGACTGAAAAGTAGGTAGTTGAAACCATCCTCCTAAATTCTAGGAACAACTCCTAAAGTAAGAAGGTAACGTTACAACCACATAACCATTTCTTCATTATTTCTAACTGAAAGATGCAAAGAAGCATCCCGCCAGAATGTATGTTTAAGAGCTTGTGGTATATGCTGTGCCAAATGCAACTATGTTCCTCCTGGTACATATGGAAACCAGGATCTCTGCGCATGTTATGCCAGCATGAAGACACATGACAACAAACCTAAGTGCCCTTGAGTATGCTATATCCAGTACTGCAATTTTGAGGTTGTCAGGACCTCAGACATATATAGTTTACCAAGCATGTATATATAGCTAAATAATATGCAGTTGCAATGGATCCTTAGAAAGCTTATTATCAATGTGTCTACAGTTGTATACAAAATATTTCATGAATAACCGCTTAACAATGTTTGTTAGGTTACTACAAGTTCAACCAAGTTCAGCCAAGGCTTGTACCTGGATAGATATCTTTAAGTGTGGTTAACATCATTAATGTCATAACATTATTTGTACTGTGAAAAACAAGGTTGGTTAAATGTTTATGGGAAGAGAATGCCTTGATATGTATAATCACCTGTAAAATTCCAACACTATTTATGATCTTGTCGGCCGTCTATATATGATCTTGTGGGCAGTTTATATGTTCTATGGTTGGGGAGAGTTTAGAATGTTTATGGTTGGACGCGTTTTTTTCTATAATTACCTCACTGGACTATACTTCCAGCATTAATGTCCCCAATGTAACTTGTACAATTCTTTACATATTAGCACATCATTTACATGGTATCTTCATAAGAATTTGTTTGCACTAGTCTAAAAAATATCATTTTAAGAATTTTATAATGTCCCCAATGTAACTTGTACAATTCTTTACATCTTAGCACATCATTTACATGGTATCTTCATAAGAATTTGTTTGCACTAGTCTAAAAAATATCATTTTAAGAATTTTATAATAAACTATGTAGGAAAAATACATTTGAAATATGAAACATATATTTTGGATAGAGAGTTCTAAAAAAAGTTAATATTTAAAAATAATAATACTGAAAATATATTTTGGATATAAAATTTATATCATTAAAAAAATTGCTGAAAGGATGATCAAAGTGTTATGTTGTAGGTAGAAAATCATCTATGTGGTAAGAGTCGTAAAATGATTTTTTGAGTAAACTAAAATTCTATTGCTTTTCTAAATTTATTTATATATTCATGTTTCTAAACAAATATGTTTATGTTTACCAAAAAAAAATTACTTATAAATCTACATACTTTTATAAAATGAGGGTAAATTACTTTATAGATTAAATTAAAATTGCATGAAAAATAGCCATAAAAAGGGAACATTAAATTTGTTTTACCGTAATTCAAATTTATAACTTGATTGAAATGCATTCCCAATGACATGAAGTTTCCCAAACCATAACTTGAGAAAAAGGGGGACTTGAACTTGAAGCCTTTGATAAATAAAATAACTCTCAACCAAGTTAGGTACTAATAAATTGATAGAAAATTAGCTAGAGTGGGAAATTTTGAAGTGCTTACTTATAGCCAATTTATTTCCCTTGCATGTGAAAAGTATGTGACGCAATTGAAATTTCAAAACCAAAATCCTGAAAACTCAACAACAATGGGGTTAAATTTTTGCTAGGTTACCTAGAAAATGAGAACTTTATCTCTATTTCTAAGTTGTTGAGATTGCATAAAACATACAATGAATATATTACAGTAAATAGAGAACATTTTTTGGCTTTTTCTCCTAATTTTTTGATATTTCCTATCACACATAAAAACAACACGTCTTTTATATCGAGTATAACACATAAAAACAACACATGTAGACAAGAAAAAGTAGGAAAATTGGAATGAAAATAGAAAAAAATAATAATTAACATTTATAGTCTATAACTCTAGATATAACCAATAAGGTTCTATTTTGGGAAAAAGAATCATTTTCAAGTAAAATGAAAAGCTTTTCTAATAGAAAATATCATTTCAAACGCAATGCAATAGTATATTTGAACCAACTGTATTTAAGTAACAGAGCCAAGAAATGTAGTAGTAGAAGTTTTAAGATATAGATCAACAATCAGGACAACTCTTCAAATGAGACTTGATACCATGTTCATAAAAATTGAGTATTTCACAGTGCACAAGCACCTTTAGTAACCACTAAAAAATCCATATCAAGGATCCTAGTGCTAGTGCTTGTACTTCATTAAAACCCTCCACCCGAAGTAACCACTAAAAAATTCATATCAAATATCATAGTGCTAGTGCTTATACATGATTAAAACCCTCTACCAATAAAATAATCCATAGCCCAGACCAACATAGCAACATAGTGAAATTTATTAAGGCAAAATAAAATAAATTACATAAAATATTTTTTAATAATTAATTCTAAGAAAATGACTATCCATATTCTTTAACTAAAAATAGTGGACTAATCTAATATTAATCCATAGTAGTGGTTATCACTTTTGAGGAAAAAAGAAGTCACTGATTATTGTATTTGTAAAACATATTGTGACTCGACTTTTATAACTACATATGCATACTTAAAAAACAAACTAATAAACACACTTTCACCTAAACTTGAATTTAATGAAATTAATTTCAAATAACTCTTAAAGAGATAAATATCTTATTTTTAAAATACTCACTCATTTGTAAATATGTTATTATGAGCCATAGATGCATTGAGAGATTTGTGGAGTGTTTAATTAAATTGTGGAATGATTTTTGTAAAGTGATTTATGAAAATGATTGAGAGACTATAAAATATAACAGAGTCAAATTATTTTGCTCCCACATTTGTTTATTGCTGGTGTGTTTTCTTTCTTTTGGTATTATAGCAATTGTTCAAAACCAAGCATCAGAACGTTTGTCATCTATGTGAGAACCTGCGCCTAACGTTGTTCTTGGGGTTGCGTGCACTGATCTTGTAGCCAGTAAGCATTGGAGGCCATACTGGAGCTAGAATGAAGTTCTTTTTGGTGGATGCTGTGTGTTTGGACGCCGCATTGGAGCTAGACTGAAGTCCTTTTTGGTGGATGCTGTGTGTGGGGAGCAGGAAACCAAAAGTCGTCAGTGTGGAGTAGGAGCAGAGCTTAATGCATAGAGCTCTCCTACATTGCCTATGAGACCATCATGTGAATGACTGTGTGTGCAATATTTGAACATGAGAAACATCTTCGTCTGGAGCCTTGCCTGGAGACTTGTGCAACTTGAGCAATGTCTGTAACAATGTTCAGACCTGCGTTGAAGTAAATGTTCAGAGTGCTTTGGAGTCTTGAACCTGCATATATGAATTTTTTATTCATTCAGTTGAGCATGCTTATCCGATTATATTCATTGTATTTGATTTGACGTACAACATGCGAACACGTGAATGAAAATGTTCCTTATGAAGTTGAAAACAAGAGGCGTAAATGGTATGCATGTTGCTTTTTCTATGCATTAAATAATACAGAAATAGATTGAAGTTTCCCGTAGAGTTTTTGGAGTTGTTTTTAGTGTGATTTTTTGGAAATTTAGGTGACGGAATCAGGCCGAAAAAATTAAAGTTAAATCTTAATTTGTATTATTCAAATTGTTTTTTAACTCCATATTTGGATTCAACACCCTGAAAACCCTTAGGAGGCTTTGATTGTGTAGAAATTACCTATCAAACTTGTGATTTCAATAAATTGCTACCCAATTTAGAGAAATTTGACGGGAAAAACTTTCAAAAAATCGCACTAAAGACTACTGCGTTTTTAAAGCCGTCGTTTACATTAAAGGAAGCTTAGGAGAGAGAATTAGTGGAGAAGAGGTTCAGAGAGAGAATTAGTGGAGTCTTCTTTTTAGGCACATTTTAATGAAAGGAATTTTTTAAATGAATTTTAATTTTTAATTTTTTATGTTGGTAAAATGTGGGAAACAATTTTTAAAGATATTTTATTTATTTTTCTTTACAAGTGGTGTAAAGAAAGTTATATTACTTTTCTTCTAAAAGATATTGTATTCATTGAGAAAATATATTAAGAGAGACTTTTGAAGGATTTTTGTTTAAGCTTTGATAGAATTGAGCTTCTTAGCTCTTGGTTGTACTCAAACATTAATAAAACACATATTTTGTGGTACTAAAACATTAATAAAATAAATATTTTGTGGTGGTGGTCCAGTCTCATTTTTTGGGGATGCGTTGTGTTCTTTTGTGCATTTTATCTCTCCTTCTCTCTTTTTTTTTGGATGTGTTGTGTTCTTTTCTGCATTTTATCTCTCCTTCTCTCTTTTACTCTGCTCATAGCGGCAAGCAATATTGTAGTGCCTAAACTTGTTAGCACAAACTACTTTTACTGGAGCAAACACATGCAACCTATATTCATCACTAAAGATTTACAGGAACTTGTAACTTATAGATATACTATGCCTTCACTTGATGAATTCAAAGAAACAAGTGATAATGATAAGACATATCTTAATAAATAAGTGATAATGATAAGACATATCTTAAGGAAATTGAAGAATCACTTTTTACATTAGGCTTTTTATACTACAACCTTTCCAAGGCCTCCTCCTTGGCTTGTAACTGATGCTGCAACCTTTTTTTCTCCTCCTCTTATTCTTGTAGGAGTCTCCTTCGTTCCATATTCTACGCCTGAATTATTTGGTTAATCTCTTCAATTTATTGGAGTGATGTGGCATTTGGTTTCCTCCTCATTTTTGGCACAACATCCGTTGAAATATTTGTCTCATTGCCCAAATTAGAACCTATTTCAGTAGGTCCATCGTATACAATCCCAAGCACTCCAATATTCATATCATTACCTGATTCTAATCCCAGGTCAACTGGTCCAACACATGTAAATCTTGCAGCTTTGATCTTCTCGTCATCCTCTCATTCAGACTCTTGGTCTTGTTGCATAGTTGAAACTGTCATTTCCTTCTTCTTTTTATGGTTCCTCTTAGGCTTCAATTCTTGATTCAATTTTCACCAATGATTCTCATCATACCCTTATTTCTCACGATGGGTACAAGAGGGATTTTCTTCTCTTCTCTTAGTTGCCACTTTCCTCTTTCGATGGTCATCTTTCTCATGCTCCCCCCTGCATTCAAGATGTACAACCTTCACACTAGCTTGATCAAGAGATTTAGGTTCAAAATGATAGCAATGAATGACACAAATAACCATGCAAAAAGCCAATATATTTTATCAACATCTTAGGAGTATCTAATGGAACATTCAATGCTAATGCTTGTTTCTTAAACTCCTCTATAAAATTATAAACATTTTGACCTTTACTTTGTTTAAAATGTTACCAATCCATCATGGTCTTCTGTCTGTAGCCAAATAGGTAACATTGTCCTATAAAAGCGTAAATGAACTCAGACGAAGATGAAATAAGTTTATGACTACTCTTACCACCTTTTTGGAGTTTTCCTTCCTGTTAGCCCTGCTACATATTGCTAATACTGGAGGAGCGGAAGTAAGCTTGGTCCTTGGTTTTGCTCAAATGAGGCCTATACCAGTCATTCTCACCCTCCCCTTCACCTCACTCATCCTCCTTTCACCTCCATTTCCCTGGCTTGTTGTTAAAAATCATATAAAAAAACTTTTTGCTCTCAAGCTTAAGCGCTAAAACCTAAAACCCCATACAATCATGTTCAGATGACCTCGTGGTCCGTAACCCATCGTTGCCTTTTATTGTGGCCGTCGATTGTCGCACCCCGATCCAGCGGTTCCCTGTCACATCCGACGAAAAACCTACTCGATTGATTCCCTACTATCCGATCACCCCCCATCACGATCGGGCGGTGTCCGCTCTCCCCGCGACCAAAAATTGTTGGGGTGTTAACACATGATGGAAGGGTGGTTTTCCCTCTCCTTCGCCGGTATGCGTCATGCGCTGAGTGGGATCGCCCACCATTGTACATTTACCACCAAACAATCAACGGTGGTGTTGGTAATACCACTTACCGCCCGTCCTTCCTCCCCACCTATTAACTCCCACGTGTCTCCTCCATCCGATAGCCATTGGATCTGACCACCCGAGATCCAACGACCCATGCTCACCCGCTCCCATATCTCCTGATGCCCTCAGCCAATAAATCCTTGTCGTCTATCCCCTTAATCAGACGACCAGTCTCGCTCGGCCATCCGAATATTCCACCCACTGTGCAGTTCACATACCTTAACCATTCCATGCTCCTGAAAGGACGAAGGTGACCAGTTTTCAGTACCACATGCATTTCCTCCTCAACAACTGCCTTCAATAGTCAGTATGGCTAAGAAAGAAAAGGACAGAGCCCGAGCAGGTGAATGCTTTAAATAGTTATGGAATTTCATTCTGCATGACACTCCACCTGCCCAAGAGGACATCAAAGCGTAGGAAAAGATCACATTCATCCACCACAGCAAGAAAACGCACTCAGAAGCTCTATTTGGTAGTTAAAGTGGTTGGTGGTCAATTATGACCCCTCCATACTTAGAATAGCCAAGTGCCTTTGTATTCGAACTCTATATATACCCAGAAACAAGATGTAATCAGGGTTGATGGTTGATGTTTTGATGTAAGGTTCAACTTTTAGAGACTGTAACTACTTTGATACTTGCAGCGTCTCGTCTTCATTTTCAGCTAATACAAGCTTCTTTTGTTGTTAATTGCTCACTTTCCATTTCTAGTCTATTCTAGGTTGTGCGTGATATGTTGTTTTCCTGAAGTCTTGATGTTTGGCATTAGAGGAGCTATCATCCTATCTCTATGTTAAAGCCTTGTATGTATCAGTGAATGAGTTATTCGGGTTTCTTTTCACCTAGTGACAGAGAGCTGGCATCCTGTCTGTACATTAGGGAATTAGATTTGCAGACCTCTTTACTTGTTGCAGCCGACCATCACAAGGTCTTGTGCATTTTCTCGTGTGGGAAATATTCTCCATATTCACCCAATTCTTAAACTGTGAGTAATTGGTGGTCTAAAACCTTGTAGTCTAGCGGTGTTCACGCATGTCTGGGGGTAAGCAAGGTAAAAGTGGTTATCTGGATTAAACAAGCATCATTCCTTCCATTCATCCATTTGCAACATTAAGTTGGATTTTTATGTTCCTGAGCATCTCCGAGCTACAACCTAGGTTAGTTTCTTGGGGTGATAACATTAATTGGCGCCATTGCCAGGGAGAGGAGATTGACTCTCAGCTTCCCTAGGAGAACGACACAGTTCCAACTTTGATGATAGACAAAGTCTTGACACATTTCTGGTTGTAATCATCTATATGGTGACTGTACTGGAAGACCAACCTTTGGTGACTCCACATTATAGTTAGTTTGTGAGGCATACTCGAAGAAATCCACAGAAATCACCAGCTGATCCAGTGCCTGACCCTAAGAAGATTGTTAAGCAGAGGAAAACATTACAGAAAGGAGCATCAGGATCAAGTAAGCCCAAAAAATCTGATGTGTCTCTGCAAGAGAAGATTATAACTGAGAATTTACAGTTTGAAGATCTAGAGCCTAGCATTGTTAGTGAAGAAATACCTACAAAGATTCATAAAGCTCCTTGTGCATTTAGTTCCCCTTTGGATCTCAGTCCAAAGAAAGCCCCCCATATAGTCCACCATTTTCCTTCATTTCTGCCACTTATTTTATTGCTTCCTACCATTCAATCTGCCAGTATCCTTCCACCTACCCCAGCCATCGCAGGCCAACAAGCACCCACAAAGATGGAAAGAATTATAGCTGCTAGGTATGGACCCCTAGTCTTTCCTGTTCCTTTTAATGCCATGCCTGCAGGAGAGTATCAGAAATACATGCCTAAGTTTACTGGTACAGAGGGAGTAACAACTGAGGAACATCTTGAGTCTTTTTATAGTTATGCTGATAACCTAGATATCAGTGCAGATGATGTGTGGATGAGAGTATTTGTCCAGAGCCTTGATGGAGAAGATAGAAAGTGGTTCAGAGAATTGATCCTAAGTTCTATAGCAGACATTGAATCCTTAGATGATGTATTTTTGAAACATTGGGGAAATAAAAAAGACGTGTTGTATTACCATACCGAGTTTGGAAACCTCAAGAGGGATAATGGGGAATCATTGCCTAAGTTTAATAAAAGATTTAACTATATGTATAGTAAGATACGAGCTGAAGTAAAGCCTACCCCCACCTCTGCCGAATTCACCTATGCCAATGCTTTTGACTCTCATTTTTGCCTACTATTGAGAGAAAGAAGATGTGCCACACTAGCTGAAATGCAAGATGCAACCCTAGAGGTGAAATTTAATATCGTGGTTGCAAAAAAGCTCAAAAGTCATGGTGATAGAAGAAGACAGAGAGGTGAGGCTTCTTCTTCCTCTGTTCCATCTTTTAAGCCTAAGTTAGACAAAATGACTAAAATGATAGAGTCATTGGCTGCTAAGATATCTAAGCTAAAGGTCGAGCAAAGCTTTAGGAAGACAAGGCTTCAAAACCCATTTTCTCCAAGAAATCCATATCCGTTCAGAAGAGAAAATGATCAATTGTAGATCATTCAGAGGGGAAAAGAAGCAAATGAAGAACAAAAGGTTAAATCCCCTTTTCAAAACGTAGTCATGGAGGAGGAGCAGTTTCAAGAAGAGGATGAAATTCATTGCATGGAAGATAAAGGCAGTGTTGCCTTTTTGACATTGGCTGCCTATGAAGAATCATTACGACAGGACCAAACCAGTCAAAAGTGGGAGAGAGAGATTGTTCTGCAAACTGATTAACAACAAAGATATAATCTGAGGTCAAGAGCAAACAATATCAAGGAGAATCCTACCCCAAGAGTTGTTGTCCTAACAGAGCAAAAAAACCTCAGACATAAAAGACCAGCAGCTGATCTAGTCATCCTCAAAGCACTAGCTCAAGAGGTAAGAGATCCTCACAAGTCCCCTTCCCCTTTCAACTTTGATTCAAAAGTCCAAAAGTTAAAAATATTTGTACCTATGATAGAACTTGTAAAGAGTGAAGTGTTTACAAAGCCTATCCTTGATGCTCTTGAGCTAAAAGCCACACGAACCTCCACCGACTATGTCAATTTGGAAGATGATAAGCCTATAGTTGTGCTTAGCTCAATGACTAAACCTGCTGATGATAATTCCCCATCATTTTATGTCTCCTTGAACATTCATGACAAAATCCTCCACAACTGCCTGCTAGACATAGGGGCTAGCCACAATTTAATGCTCAAAGCTGTCATGGAAGAGTTAGGCCTTGATATTACTAGACTGTATCATGATCTATTTTCCTTCGATTCAAGAAAGGTCAAATGTTTGGGATTGATCAAAGATTTAGCCATTTCCCTAACTCAATTGCCCATGAAAAGCATGATGATGGACATTGTGGTAGCATATGTCCCCGCTAAGTTTGGCATGTTGTTGTCCAGAGGGTGGATTAAGAGACTAGGTGGGACATTACAGAATGATTTATCTTATGCCACTATCCTAGTTTTTGGAGGGGAAAGCAAGAGATTGTAAAGAGAAGAACAACTAGCATACATCATCAGTGATGAAAAGAATCCTTCCAATCATCCCATCTACGCTATGGACATTGATTTTGGAGCATGTATACTCCAAATAGAAGAATCTCAGGAGGCCTCAATGCAGATCAATAAATTAGTGAATCAGGCCGAGGGAGAGCAAGTAAGTCAGGTTTGGGAAATGTTATTTGATGGAGCATGTTCAAGAGAGACTACAGGAGCAAGGTTGGTGATGATATCTCCAAAACAAGAAAGCACAAATCTGTATTTTAAGCTGGCTTTCCAAGTCACCAACATTATAGCAGAGTATGAGGCTGAAAGCATAAAGAGATGAGGTATGGAGACTTAAGGATGCTTTTGATAATTTTTGTATCTCATACATCACTAGAGTCCAAAATTAGCTAGCTGATTCCCTTGTTGTGTCTGCTAGCATGTTCACCCCTCCCATGCCTCGCAGACTAGTTTATTAAGTTCAAATAAAATATAGACCATCATTGCTTGATAATGTCCAGCATTGGAAAGTTTTTGAAGATGATGATCAAGTGAATAGGTTTCTACAAGTCATTGACAAATTCTCTGAAATGCAAATTGATAAAGAAAATGAAGCCTTAGAAGAAAATCCCCAGTCCCAACTTAGAAAGAAAATTGGTAAAAATAGAATTTTCCAACTACCCAGTAACCATATACCTAAAGGCCTAGTTCCTTTAGAAAAGTTGTTTGATCAAAATGATGTGCCTTATAAGGCTTCCCAAAAAGAGGATCAATCTGCAGTCTATAAGCATAATATAGGGAGTCCAGAGCATCCAAGACATATAAATTTGTCCACCCATCTATCTGATGCCCAAAGTTCCGAGTACTGCAATTTAATGAAGCAATTTTCTGATGTTTTTGCCTGGGAGTATCGTGATCTGAAAACATATGATAAAAAGATCATCTAACATAAAATCCCTTTAGAGAAAGACACCATCCCTTTTAAGCAGAAGCTGAGACCAATAAATCCTTTGCTCTTCCCACTGATTGAAAAGGAAATCAAGAAGTTGTTGGCTGCCAAAATCATAGTCCCTCTCAGATATCCAAAATTGGTAGCCAATTTGGTAGTGGTAAGGAAGAAAAGTGGAGAAATCAGGCTCTGTGTCGATTTCAGATACTTAAACAAATGCTCTAAGAAAGACAATTATCCCCTGCCCAAGATGGAGCATTTGCTGCAGAAGGTATCAGGAGCCAAACCGATGTCTTTCCTGGATGGATTTTTAGGGTATAACCAGGTTGTTGTACATCTAGATGACCAAGAGAATATTGCATTCACCACTCCTTGGGGAACTTTTATGTATTCCAAGATGCCTTTTGGACTGATGAATGTTGGAGCCACCTTTCAGAGAGCTATGGATATAGCATTTGTAGGTGAGAAGGATAAGTTTTTCCTTATCTATCTCAATGATATAATAGTGTACTCCAGCAGCCACCAAGACCATTTGTAGCATTTGAAGAAAGTGTTCTTGAAGTGCAGAAGGTTTAGGATTTCAGTCAATCCTAAAAAGTCACACTTTGCTTTACAAGAAGGCAAGTTGTTAGGACATGTTGTTTTCGGTGCAGGTGCTAGAATCGACCCAGAAAGAGTGAGAGCAATATAGACCTTGTTTGTCCCGAGATCAAAGAAGGATATATAGTCCTTTCTAGGAAAGATAAGTTTTGTAAGGAGGTTTATACAAAATTTTTAGAACTTGTAAAACACATTACCTCCATGTTGAAAAAGGGGTTAGAAATCAAATGGACCAATGCAACAAGAAGATCCTTTGAATCCATTAAGAAAGTTGTTATGGAAGCTCCTACATTAATCAGCCCAGATTAAAGCAAGGAGTTCCATATATTTTCATTTGCCTCTGATGACACCCTTGCAGCAGTTTTGATGCAAGCAGATGAGGAAGGCTCAGAGCATCCAGTGGCATTTCTCAGCAAGACTTTAAGTGATGTTGAGTTGAGGTATGATGTCATTTAGAAACAAGCATATGCTCTTATCAAGTCTTTGAAATCTTTCCGAGTTTACATCCTGCACTCCAAGATAACTGCATATTTACCCTCTGCTTCAATGAAAGATGTCCTAACACAGCCTGATGTTGATGGAAGAAGGGCTAAATGGATTGCAAAGCTTATTGGGCTAAATGGATTGCAAAGCTTATTGAATTTAACATAGAATTGAAGCCCACCAAGATTGTGAGAGATCAATTCCTTACTAGATTAATGGATGAAGAAAATTGCAGAACGCTGAACATAAATCTCATAAACACAATTTCAGAGAATGGTCAGACAGGAGAAGAAACAACTGAACCAGGGAAAAAGCAGTCATTAGCAAAGAATCTAGCTTCTTGTGATTGGTACTCTTCAATAGCTCAATTCTTGCTCAAGCTGGAAATCCCTCCAGGCCTTAGTTCACGCCAAGAAAGAACTATTAAGCTCAGGGCAACCAAATATTGCATTCATGAAAATCTGCTCTACTGCAGGGACCCCTCTGGAATTTTGTTGAGATGTTTGGACAAAAAACAATCCATGGAGGTTATACATAAGTTTCATTCCAACATGTGTGGAGGACATCATTATTGGAAAAGTACAGCTCATAAAATCCTAAGAGCTGGGTACTATTGGCCCACCTTATTTTCTAATGTATTTTCACTTGTTAAATCTTGTGACAGGTGCCAAAGATTTGAAGGAAATCAACAATTGAAATATTTTCCCTTAAAACCCATACATGCTAGTGGCCCTTTCTGGTAGTGGGGCTTGGATTTTATTAGAGAAATCAATCCAAATTCTAGTGCCCAGGACAAATGGATCTTAGTAGCCACGGACTACTTCACTAAGTGGATTGAAGCAATCCCTACCAGAAAGGATGATCATCATGTGGTCATGAGGTTCTTGATAGAGAGTATCTTCACCAGATTTGGTTGTCCACATAAATTGGTTACAGACAATGCAGCAGCCTTCAGGGAAAAAGATTTGGTGGATATGTGTGACTCAATGAGCATTAAGCTAGTTCATTCCACCTCATACTACCCCTAAGGAAATGGTCTAGAAGAATCTTCCAACAAGAGCCTGATAAGGATAATTAAAAAACTGTTGGAAGACAACAAAAAGAATTAGGATTCTAAGCTCAAGTATGCATTGTGGGCTGACAAAGTGGCCACCAAGAGATCCACATGGAATTCTCCATTCAAGCTAGTGTATGGCACTGAAGTTGTATTCCCAATACAGTTGACCCTCCCTGTGGCAAATTTCTTGTAGATAGAGTAGAATGATGAGGAAGACATGGCAAAGAGGATCACTAAATTAGCAAAGGTACATCAAATCAGAGAACAGCTGGTTGAAAGGTCTGCCACACATCGGAAGAAGATCAAGGAAGCTTTTGACAGGAGGACAAAAATAGGAATTTTTCAGATTGGGGACTTGGTTCTTAAGTGGGATGCACTGAGAGAGAAGAAAGGAAACCATGGGAAGTTTATTGCCTTATGGGCAGGGCCCTTTGTCATTTCTCAGATCCAAGGGAACAATAATTTCATGCTACAAAGCATGTAGGTAGAGGCAGTTTTTGATGGGTGTTCTCTAAAAATTTATGTTATTTAAGGTATTTTGGCCTTAAATTTGTAAATATGTTGTTTTATTAGTTTAGCTGTAAGCTTAATTAGACTCCATCCCTAATGGAACACTAGGAAATTTTGCTCATTTGGTTTTGAATGGTAGGGCGTTGGTCTGCAGTTCTTGAGACCTCACAGGGAGGATCTCATTCCCAGAAGGAACCAGTGTTAGCTATGCTACATATTGCAAATATTCGAGGAGTGGAAGTAAGCTCGGTTCTTGGTTTTGCTCAAAGGAGGACTATATCGGTCATTCTCACCCTCCCCTTCACCTCACTCATCCTCCTTTCACCTCCATTTACTGGGCTTCTTGTTAAAAATCATATAAAAAAACTTTTTGCTCTCAAGCCTGAGCGCTAAAACCTAAACCCCCATATAATCATGTCCACATAACCTCGCGCTCCATAACCCATCGTCACCTTTTATTGTGGCAATCGATCTCCGCACCCCGATCCAGCGGTTTCTCGTCACATCTGACGAAAAACCTGTTTGATTGATTCCCTACCGTGCGATCACCCCCCATCACGATCGGATGGCGGCCGCTCTCCCCGTGACCAACAAGTGTTGGGGAGTTAACACGCGATGAAAGGGTGGTTTTCCCTCTCCTCTGCCACCACGTGTCACGTATCGAGTGGGATCGCCCTCCATTTTACCTTTATTGCCCAACGATAGATGGTGGTGTGAGTAATACCACTTACCACCTGTCCTATGTCCCTGCCCGTTAACTCCCACGCGTCTCCTCCATCCGATAGCCATTGGATCTGTCCACCTCAGATCCAAGGGCCCATGCTCGTCTCACTCCCATATCTCCTGATGCCCTCAGCAAAGTAATCCCCACCATCTATCCCCTTAATCCGATGCCCAGTCTCGCTTCGCCATCCAACTATTCCACCCACTTTGCAATCCATGTACCTTAACCATTCAATGCCCCTTAAAGGACGAAAGTGACCCATTTTCAATACTTGGTGCATTTCCTCCTCAACAACTGCCTTCAACAGACAGTATGGCTGAGAAAGAAAAGGATAGAGCCCGTGCAAGTGAATGCATTAAATAGTTATCGAATTTCATTCTGTACGATACTCCACTCGCCTGAGAGAAAAACAGAGCACAGGAAAAGATCACATTCATCTAGCACAGCAAGAAAACGTACTCAGAAGCTCCATCGGGTATTTAAAGCAGTTGGTGGTCAATTATGACCCCTCCATACTTAGAATGGCCGAATGCCTTTGTATTTGAACTCTAAATATACCCATAAACAAGATGTAATCAGTGTTGATGGTTGATGTTTTGATGTAAGGTTGAATTCTGGACACTGTAACTGCTTTGATACTTGCAGCGTCTCATCTTCATTTTCAGCTAATACAAGCTTCTTTTGTTGTTAATTGCTCACATTATATTTCTGGTTTGTTCCAAGCTATGCCTGATATGTTGTTTTCCTGAACTCTTGATGTTTAGCATTAGAGGAGCTATCGTCCTATACCTATGTAAAAGTCTTGTATGTATCAGTGAATGAGTTATTCGGGTTTCTTTTCACCTAGTGACAGAGAGCTATCATCCTGTCTGTACATTAGGGAATTAGATTTGCAGACCTCTTTACTGGTTGCATCCAGCCATCACAAGGTCTTGTGTATCTGCTGGTGTGGACAGTGTTCTCCATATTCACCTAATTCTTAAACTGTGAGTAATTGGTCGTCTAAAGCCTTGTAGAGAGTGGGTGTTCACGCATGTCTGGGGGTAAGAAAGGTAGAAGTGGTTCTCTCGCTTGAACAAGCATCACTCCTTCCATTCATTAATTTGCAACATTAAGTTGAATTTTTATGTTCCTGAACATCTCCGAGGTACAACCTAGGAGAGTTTCTTGTGGTGATAACACTTCACACCAAACAAGAGAAGTGCCACTCGATCGAAGAGTTGCTAGTTGGATCTTGGCTTCATCCTCTTTGATTCGTTGTATGTCCAATATACTTCAACCTGTCTAATCGAGTTATCTATCTTTTTGGCATTAGATCCTCTACTAAACACAGGAAAATCAAACTCGACATCCAACTTAAAAAATGGGATTTTAAATGCATTCCTATGATCCCTGTTAGAATTATGAGAAGAGAAAGAAGAAGAACTTTCAGTGTTGGATGGAGAGGGATGGGGCTCTTCTCCTCCACGTTCATGATTTGTTAAGGCATGATCATCTAGCTGTTTCTTCTCTTGCTTCATTTTTCTCATATTTTGCAAATGATTTGTCCACTTTTTCTACCATGGCATGGAAGACTTTGTGATAATTTCTCTCTTCCTCTAACCGATCCTCTTCATCTTTCGTTTTCCTCCTTCATGTTGTGTGCCCCACTTCTACATCAAATCACTTAAGTTTTCCTTCACCTCTTTAGATATTTCCCATGGTTATCATACACTTGCAATTCACATCAATAGAAGACTTTCTCAGATACCAAACTTGATCAAGATCTTTTCACTTCAAAGATGCATACATAATTGTATGTAAAAGAGCATGTAACCATGAAAGCATATCACATAAAGGAGCATAATTAAAAGGCAACCATGAGAAAACAAAGGAACAAGACAACTTGATAATGGAGTTCACCCAATGTGGTTTACATTTCTGGGCCATGCTTAAAGTGGGGAGGTCTAGCTCATTAATCTTCAACAAAATAAAATTACATGCATTTACAAAAGACACCTTTTACCTCCACATATGCTGCTGAAGAAATGGTTTGCACCATTAAAATCTGGATCCTTGGGAATCTCGAAGATTCCCCAAATATTTCTTCTCACTCGTTGACTTAAATTTTACTAACTAATTTTGAAATGCCAAAATTTGACATTTGAAAATCTTTTAGATTCCTCATAATCCCATAAATATTTTGTTCTACAGATTGGCCAAAAAATCTGACAATTATATAAGAAATCCATTGCCATTATCAGACTCGCAATAAATTTCTGATTAATTTGAGTATAAACTAGAAATGTTTCTAACACAATGAAAAATCATCTTCAAAAAAATCTCAAGATTCCTCATAAATTTCTTCAGCTGAAGCTTCCATCCACCTCGATCTGTGTTCCACCCATTCCTTGTCCCCACGTCGAATGGAAAAACTTAGGTTTTATATTCACTTTTGGGCCGAAATGTAAATAATTCCATTAAAAACCATGAATACTGTTATTAGTCCCTGCCCCTTCCGGGCTGCAGGGACTATAGTAATCGATTCGATTACATAGCATTAGTTCGGTGTGATAATCAACAACCATATTTTACATTAAGACAAAGTTTCTTAACAGGACACAGAAACCAATACCATATTTTATAGTTTCTTATCCTTTTAACCAATCAAAATGATCTTCATCTTATTTGGCCTCAAAACGAGGCATACATGTTGAAAACTTAGGGTAAAATTGGCAGAAGTAGCCGTGATTAGAACAATTTCACAGATGCATGAACTAATGCTATGTTTGCATTAACATTAATCTTGTAACATTTAATGATAACAAAACTAACAAAATTTAACTTATGTTAAACCATGGCGGCCCTGTCTCCTGTGTCAAAATTGCCCTGCCGTGTCAAATAATCACGAACAATCACGTGTCAAACAATCACAAACAATCACGGTAGTGCTGTGTCAAAACCGTAATTTGCATGAAAACATCGGACTTGACTTGCCTGCCTTAAAATGATCTTTGTTTCTTATTCATAGCCAAGATCTCTGTTTCTTATTCATAGCCAAACTTGGAGAGTCTGTTCTGTGAGGCAGGTCAATCACCAGCGGTAAGATGCAGCAGCAAAGTTCCGTGGCCTGCGAAGAACCCCTGCTTCTGTGGCCTGAATTTCAGAAGTGAATAGTTGCAGTTGCGCCCTGCCTGAATAGGGCGTGGTAAGTGCTGAATTTCAGTGTCCTGAAGGTACGGTAAGTCCTGAATTTTAGTGTCCTGAAGGTACATATTTTATTTAAGAACATGAAAAAAGAAAAAACTGAAGTGTTGGGTTGAATAGTTACAAAAATCATCACTCTTTATGCATGTAAAAACATACCCACAATCTTAAATTACAAACCTGGATTTGCAGTTTCCAGCTGTCTGCGCAAGCTCTCTACCGAAACTCGACCTGCAGTAAGTTGCAAGCAAACAGTTTGAGTGAGTGCATTGAAAACTACATCCTGGTTTGCAAAAGTCTCCCATACTTGTTTTATAAAGTAAAGAGTCATGACATCCTTTTTCTATTTACTTTTAATATGCTCTTCTCAACCTGAGTGAAAACATCCTGGTCTGCAAGATCAGGAAAACCAACCCATTTTTACAGGTTTCCACACATTTTTCGAGCAAAATATGATTTCATCTCAACACACCAAACATCATAATTGTTTCCATCTCATGCTAGCAATTTCAAATATAGAAAAATAAACACTAAAAATCTTCTAAAGCTTGCTATGGTACCAATATATTAGAGTGGAAACACAATTTATGGAAAAACAAAAGATACGAAAAATACAAGAATAGAATAAAGAAAAGTATTTCAAACTGTTGTATATGCCAGAAAACACAAAGTTGCGATGCTAGCAGAATTCGTAGCCACTAATTCTCTCAGCTTTTCTTTTTCATTTAAAAATGAAATACATCTCCACTAATAAAAAGGAAACCTACAATTATCTTACCTACTACAGTTATATACATTATTTTTTTGCTGGTTAGCTAGGATATCTTTGCAAGTTTTAATAATGTTTATGGCAGAAAGTGGAAAACAAATTGTAATCTGCTGGTTTGGTATATGAGTGAAAGACAAGAGAAACTACCAGTTGTTAGTTGTTATGGAGGTGAGTAGAAACGGAAAAAGAAACCATTCGCAACCAGCGTGTAGCTGGACTCCGTTTGGTCGGAGGTTCCATTCTCCCATCTACCATCCCTTCCTTATTTCTACACTCTGATTCTCCGGATTCCTCACGCTCCACTCTGATTCTTCTGATTCCTCACGCTCGGCTCAGTAGACTGTTCCCAAAATGAGCGCCAAGGAAGATTCAGTGCCCAAAATGAACGCCAAGGAAGATTCAGTGCCAGCAGCGCCCATGAAGGAGAAGCCAGTGTATCCCTTCAACAAGCCTCCTGGGCCGATTCAGAAACCTCCTGGTTTTGTAAATAAAGATCAGTGGATTCAGTCTCAAATAAATATCGGTAAACTTCGGTATTCTTAAAGCAAATATAAATATAAAAAACAACCAGAAAATGGAACCACGGTTCATATCAAAAATAAAAAACCTAATACTGAAAAGGAACTGACCCAGGAACAAGGGTTTTTACCTCTGTAGCATGAAAAACCCAAGATAACAGAGCAAGGGTTTGGCACCTGTACAGTAGCAAAGACAAAGAAAATCACCTGTTCATTTTCCAAATTTGTTCGGAGCTCTTCACGGAAAAGTAATGGTTCAGATTTCTCTGAATCTGTAAAACAGATAGGCGGTGCTGTGATTTGATTTGAACCGTAAACAGAATTCATTTGAACCCTGGTCGATTTGAACCCTGGTCGCCTTTGGTCATTATGCAAATCAAAAGAGCACAGAATTCAATTCTTTACTGATGTCTGAGCCAACGAAAACCCAGGTATTCAATTATTTTGCTCCTGTCGTAGCCAAGGTTCGAACTGAGAATTTTAGCTATTAATGTAGGTCAAGAGAACGCAGAATTCAATTCAGTGATGTGTGAGGTAAGGTTTTCTCGCAAGCGGCTTGATAATGGCATACAAGCACATGGCTTGCATGCAATGCACGTGGTAAGGGAGACTTGTCCAATACTAAAGTCTACACATTTTTAAAATATTAACCAACTTGTTCCGTGTAACTGAAACTGTAGGGGCAGTAGGTTTTGAGATATAGCTTTATCGAGTTCCAAGAGTGACACTTGTTACATCAAAACTCTCTACATATAAAAAAAGCAACGTAATTGTGTTATGCCATTGCTGTATTTGCCTTTCCTATTGATTCTATTTCCCCACCAACACTTAAATGTCCTCTTGACACTTGTTACATCAAAACTCTCTACATATTAACTTATATCGTCTGCCTATCTACCTCCGCCATTTCGAGATATAAAAAAAGGCAAAGTAATTGCCTTATGCCATTGCTGTATTTGCCACACCATAGGGAACACTCCATTTTTTAAATTCCATCTTAAAGAGCGCCAATTTGTTTGAAGCATATTTCTAACCCCATCGACATTTCTTATGGAGAGAAGATTCTAAAATAAATCTTTGCAACCAGATAGTTCTGATTTTAGAATATAATTGTTGGAGCAAAGTAGTAAAGTTAAAAGCAGAATGGATATCAGCGGGCAGATTTGAAGTGCAATTACTATGGTGTAACAAAAGTTGTATACATTGTTTTTTGCAGGTATTCCACCAGCAAAAGGGATTCTTTTTCGTGAACCTTGCCACCTCTCCCTTTACACCTACCCCTGTAACCTATGCTATTGGCTCTTTTACTGGCTCTTTTACTGCTACTGGTACCGATGCTTAAATGTTTACCATGTCATATCGGTAGGCAGATGTCCCATCTCGTGTAACCACATCTCATCACTTTATTGTAATTTTTTGAATATTACTTTTCTATGACCTTCATTAACTAAACCTTCCATTATTATTTTTAGGCCTGCAAACAATTTCCAGAAGTTCTGCGCAGCACTTCCGACATCAACGCAGACGCAGGAGCTCGCTTACTAAGCTCAGAATCTGGAACTGGCTCAGAGCATTGACGCCTGCGTTAGAAGTTGCTGGAAATGTCCACAGAAACTGTTCTGTAATTTGCATTGGCTAGTCCCAAGCGAGAATCTGGAACTGGCTCTGGAACTGGCTCAGAGCATTGTGCATTGACGCCTGCGTTAGAAGTTGCTGGAAATGTCCACAGAAACTGTTCTGTAATTTGCATGGGCAGGGACTAGCTGCCCCGCAGCCTTTCTTGTTTTATTATACAAGCACGTTATATGAGTTGGGAGGTAGTCCGATAATATTGCGGTGGTATAATATAGCATAAGCAGAGACATCATTGGTCTTATCTATGAAAAATAAAATTTAATTTATTAAAATTAGTAAATATAACCTTTTATCAAAATTTGTCAATAAATTTTTTTATTAGAAAAAGTTTAAAATACGTTATTCAAGTTGTAACCTTGCTCAACAGTATTGCAGCAAATGTAATTTACTGTGAGGATAGCTGGCATGTGGAAAGCTCCAACTTTCCAACATGTAAACCAATTTTTTAAATCATAGCCTATCATATCAAGAACAACTTTCAAAAAATCTGTTCAATTGTCACACGTTCATTTGAGAGATTAGAAAAACGTATGTAATTTACTTATTTAAAAAAAAATCCTGTTATTTTGAGTGGTTTTCTTATATATTAATGAATTTAGCTTTATATATTAATGGATTTAGCTAGGAGTATATAATTTTTCAGTCACATTTGGAGTCATACCATTTTTAATAACTTGTACAATTTTAGTTTTATAATTTTTAATTGTTTTAAATGTATTTTTAATGAATTGAAAGAATAAAATAATTACATCAAACTTGTAACATTAACTAATTTTCCTCAATATATATTATATAAAACAAATATATAAAATGAAATGAAAATACTGTTGAAAGAGTGAGAACAGTAATCTCTTACTAGCTACGAAACTAGTACAAAAGTAACATCGGGTAAAACATTTACCTGCTCTTTTGAAGTCACTCGAGATAATCAAATTGCATAATTTTCACTGATACATTCGATTAGTATAAAAGTTTGACTACTATAAAAGCATTATAATATTGGAAATTTCCGGCACGAGATTCTTCATAAAATACATTAATATTTTTGGTGCAGTAAGAGCACGCTAAAACATTCTGTGATTAAAAAACATTATGCTACTGGATATTTCCGGCTGAAGTTTCTTGGATGACTTCATAGGCTAAATTTATATTTCGGTGCAGTCAAAGCACGCTCATGAATTCAGTTAAAAAAAAAACATTAGTCTGCTGGATATTTCCGGCTGAAGTTTCTTCATTAACTTCATAAACCACATTAATATTTTGGTGCGTTCAGAGAAGATGCCCCAGGTTAGAGTGCCCGGTAGACACCCCCAGATGGCAATTGTGTAAATCCAACTTACAGCGAATAACATAGGCCCAGTTCGCAATGGCCTAGATTACTCTTACAGTGCAGAGCGCAACTTACAATACCTAACAGATAGCATACTCGAGATTGGTGAATAGAAACGATGCAAGTTGTATTCAGGTTGGCCCGAACGTGTTGGATTCGCATACACAACCAAACTAGCGAATTTAAAAATGTATTATTATGATAGAGTTCCAGTTTACTGTTCCCTAATCTTGCTTTTCTCCACTTTAGGGAATTGATTATGGTCAATCAACCAATAGTACGCAGTACACAATGGGATCAAGTGATGACAAGGATGACACTCACAGCCACCTTGATATTTTCAGGAAAGCGCCCAGAAGGAGGAAGATGGTAGGAAGACAGATTTTCCGATCTCTTCTGCTCCCTATAAATTGAGAGCATCCTTCACCTCATTGTATCATAGAGTGAGAAGAAGATAAGTAATTGATATCT
Source organism: Pinus taeda (assembly GCA_000404065.3). NCBI lineage: Eukaryota > Viridiplantae > Streptophyta > Pinopsida > Pinales > Pinaceae > Pinus > Pinus taeda. The sequence continues at coordinate 37,781 of APFE031554419.1, forward strand.
GAGTTTTCATCTTCATTTATATCTGAGTTTCAATTATACCTGCTCTCATGGCTTCTACACGGTGTTTGTCTGTTATATATCTTGTGATGATAGTACTGGCTGTTCCGGTAAGAAGATACTTGCATCTACCTGCTTATTAATACAACTCTTTCTTCTCTGAAGGGATGTTGTCCTGTGATACTTATTTTCACATCTGTTACTTGGAAATTTTGTTAAAAATATCTGATTGGCCTTGAAGATGAACTCATAGCTGATAACTATTGTGTCTGCAGATGTATGCAGAAGCTATTGATATTGGAGCTTTAACAGAAGTTGGGGTGATTATATCTCAACCTCTATTTGAGTTTTATTACATCCGTATAATTCATTCATAGATGTAGTGAGGAGGCCCGGCTTTTACACATATATAACAATCTCCTTTTTTTCCCGATTCCAGCTGCAAACACATGCAATGAATAGGAGGCTTCTGAAGACCATAGGTAAATGCTCCGAAAGGCACACATGATATTATATTTTCTATAATTGTTGAATCAACTGCTTGAACTGTTTCTTGTGAATTCGAAGCTTAGCTTAGGCATCACTTTATTGTTATCGCCGCTAATGCTGCTTCAACCTTTTCTACCTATATTGCTGATGATTTAAGTTTTCTTGTGGATTCACGACTTGTCTTTTAGGTTATTTGTTGTTTCTATTGCTTCTGTTACAAAGGTGGGTTTTCAAATTCAATGCTCATAGCCATTGCTTATCTTTGATATCCTCTGTACTTGTTGCTTCGGTTGTTTTCAACTCCTCTGGTGAACTCGAAAGCTCGTTTTAGGCCTTTGTTATTTGTTGTTGATGCTGTTATTGCTTTGTACATTCTCTAGTGAAGTCAAGGCTCATCTTGGGCGTTTGTTGTCGTTACTTTTACTTGTGAATCACAAGTCCATCTTCAGTGTTTAATCTCGCTGTTATTGTTCTTGATGTTTTAACTATTTGGTGTGAATTCCAGGCACATCTTTAGTGTATTGGTGGTTTTATGGTTTGTTTCTTGTTTTATTTTTTTCTTATGAATTCAACAGTCATCCTTCGCATCACTAACTGTTTCCTGAATCGGTCAACCCAGATTGTAATGCCGCCTGCGGAGAAAGATGCAAAGAAGCATCCCGCCAGAATGTATGTTTAAGAGCTTGTGGTACATCCTGTGCCAAATGCAACTGTGTTCCTCCTGGTACATATGGAAACCAGGATCTCTGCGCATGTTATGCCAGCATGAAGACACATGACAACAAACCTAAGTGCCCTTGACTATGCTATATCCAGTACTGTAATTTTGAGGTTGTCAGGACCTCCGACATATATAGTTTACCAAGCATGTATATATAGCTAAATAATATAAAGTTGCAATGGATCCTTAGAAAGCTTATTATCAATGTGTCTACAGCTGTATACAGAATATTTCATGAATAACCGCTTAACAATGTTGGTTAGGTTACTACAAGTTCAGCCACGGCTTGTGTCTGGAAAGATATCTTTAAGTGTGGTTAACATCATTACTGTCATAATATTATTTGTATTGTGAAAAACAACGTTGGTTAAATGTTTATTGGAAGAGAATGCCTTGATATGTATAATCTTGTCGGCCGTCTATATATGATCTTGTGGGCAGTTTATATGTTCTATGGTTGGGGAGAGTTTAAAATGTTTATGGTCGGATGTGTTTTTTTCTACAATTACCTTACTCGACTATCTTTTCAGCATTAATGTCCCCAATGTAACTTGTACAATTCTTTACATCTTAGCCCATCATTTACATGGGATCTTCACAAGAATTTGTTTGCAATAGTATAAAAAATATCATTTTAAGAATTTATAATAAATTATGCAGCTAAAATACATTTGAAATATGAAACATATATTTTGGATGGAGAGTTTTCAAAAAAGTTAATATTTAAAAATAATAATACTGAAAATATATTTTGGATATAAAAATTATGTCATTTAAAAAAAAGCGGAAAGGATAATCAAAGTGTTATGTTGTAGTTAGAAAATCATCCATGTGTGAGAGTTGTAAAATGTTTTTTTGAATAAACTAAAATTATATTGCTTTTCTAAATTTATTTATATATTCACGTTTCTAAACAAATATGTTTATCTTTACAAACAAATTACTTATAAATCTACATACTTTTATAAAATGACAGTAAATTACTTTATAGATTAAATTAAAATTACATGAAAAATAGTAACATAAAGAGATTAAATTAAAATTGCATGAAAAATAGTAACATAAAAAGGGAACATTAAATTTGTTATGTTGTAGGTAGAAAATCATCCATGTGTGAGAGTTGTAAAATGTTTTTTTGAGTAAACTAAAATTATATTGCTTTTCTAAATTTATTTATATATTCACGTTTCTAAACAAATATGTTTATCTTTACAAACAAATTACTTATAAATCTACATACTTTTATAAAATGATAGTAAATTACTTTATAGATTAAATTAAAATTACATGAAAAATAGTAACATAAAGAGATTAAATTAAAATTGCATGAAAAATAGTAACATAAAAAGGGAACATTAAATTTGTTTAACGCAATTCAAATTTATAACTTGATTCAAATGCATTCCCAATGACATGAAGTTTCCCAAACTCTAACTTGAGAAAAAGGGGGACTTGAACTTGAAGCCTTTGTTAAATAAAATAACTCTCAACCAAGTGAGGTACTAATAAATTGATAGCAAATTAGCTAGAGTGGGAAGTTTTGAAGTGTTTACTTATAGCCAAAATTATTTCCCTTGCATGTGAAAAGGATGTGACACAATTGAAATTTCAAAACCAAAAAGACTCAACAACAATGGGGTTAAATTTTTGCTAGGTTACCTAGAAAATGAAAACTTTATCTCTATTTCTAAGTTGTTGAGATTACATAAAACATACAATGAATATATTACAGTAATAGAGAACATTTTTTGGCTTTTTGTCCTAATTTTTTGATATTGCCTATCACACATAAAAACAACACATGTATTTTTATATGGAATATAACACATAAAAACAACACATGTAGACAAGAAAAAGTAGGAAAATTGGAATGAAAATAGAAAACTAAAATGTCAACTTTCTAAAAAAAACAACATTTATAGTCTATAACTCTAGATATAACAAATAAGGTTCTATTTTCGGAAAAAGAAACATTTTCAAGTAAAATGAAGAGCATTTCTAATTGAAAATATCATTTCAAATGCAATGGAATAGTATACTTGAACAAACTGTATTTAAGTAACAGAGCCAAGAAATGTAGTAGTAGACGTTTTAAGATATAGATCAACAATCGGGACAACTTTTCAAATGAGACTTGATACCATGTTCATAAAAATTGAGTATTTCACAGTGCACAAGCACCTTCAGTAACCACTAAAAAATCCATATCAAGGATCATAGTGCTAGTGCTTGTACTTGACTAAAACCCTCCACCTTAAGTAACCACTAGAAAATCCATATCAAGTATCATAGTGCTAGTGCTTATACATGATTAAAACCCTCTACCAGTGAAATAATCCGTAACCACTAAAAAATCCATATCAAGGATCATAGTGCTAGTGCTTGTACTTGACTAAAACCCTCCACCTTAAGTAACCACTAAAAAATCCATATCAAGTATCATAGTGCTAGTGCTTATACATGATTAAAACCCTCTACCAGTGAAATAATCCATAGCCCAGACCAACATAGCAACATAGTGAAATTTATTAACGCAAAATTAAAGAAATTATATAAAATATTTTTTAATAATTAATTCTAAAAAAAGGGCCATCCATACTCTTTAACTAAAGATAGTGGAGTAATCTAATATTAATCTATAGTAGTGATTATCACTTTTGAAGAAAAAATAAGTCACTAATTATTATTCTATGTGTAAAACATATTGTGATTATGGACTTTCATAATTACATATATGCATACTAGAAAACAAACTAATAAACACACTTTCGCCTAAACTTTCATTTAATCAAATTAATTTTAAATAACTCTTAAAGAGCTAAATATCTTAATTTTTGAAATACTGACTCATTTGTAAATATGTTATTTTGAGCCATAGATGCATTGAGAGATTTGTGGAGTGTTTAACGAAATTGTAGAATGATTTTTGTGAAGTGATTTATGAAAATGATTGAGAGACTATAAGATATAACAGAGTCCAATTATTTTGCTCTCACATTTGTGTTATTGCTGGTGTGTTTTCTTTCATTTGTTATTATAGCAATTGTTCAAAACCAAGCATCAGAACGTTTGTCATATCTGTGAGAACCTGCGCCTAACGTTGTTCTTGGGGTTGCGTGCACTGATCTGGTAGCCAGTAAGCATTGGACGCCACATTGGAGCTAGAATGAAGTTCTTTTTGGTGGATGCTGTGTGTGTGGAGCAGGAAACCAAAAGTCATCAGTGTGGAGTAGGAGCAGAGCTTAATGCATAGAGCTTTCCTACATTGCCTATGAGACCATCATGTGAATCACTGTGTGTGCAATATTTGACCATGAGAAACATCTTCGTGTGGAGCCTTGCCTGGAGACTTGTGCAACTTGAGCAATGTCTGTAACAATGTTCAGACCTGCGTTGAAGTAACAATGTTCAGAGTGCTTTGGAGTCTTGAAGCTGCATATATGCATTTTGTATTCATTCAGTTGAGCATGCTTGTCCGATTATATTCATTGTACTTGATTTGACGTACAACATGCGAACACATGAATGAAAATGTTCCTTATATTTCTTTCGTAGATGTGAAAGTTGAAAACAAGAGGCGTAAATGGTATGCATGTTGCTTTTTTATGCATTAAATAATACATCTGAAAAGGAGAAATAGATTGAAGTTTCACGTGGAGTTTTTAAAGCCATCCTTTACATTAAAGGAAGCTTAGGAGAGAGAATTAGTGGAGAAGAGGCTTCAGAGAGAGAATTAGTGGACTCTTCTTTTCAGGCCCATTTTAATGAGAGGAATTTTTTAAATAAATTTTAATTTTTAATTTTTTGTTATGTTGGTAAGATGAGGGAAACATTTTTTAAAGATATTTTATTTATTTTTCTTTATAAGTGGGGTAAAGAAAGTTATATTACTTTTTTCTAAAAGATATTGTATTCATTGAGAAAATATATTAAGAGAGAGTTTTGAAGGAGTTTTGTTTAAGCTTGGATAGAATTGAGCTTTTTAGCTTTTCTTTGTACTCAAATATTAATAAAACACATATTTTGTGGCATTCAAATATTAATAAAATAAATATTTTGTGGTGGTGGTTGAGTCTCATTTTTTGGGGATGCATTGTGTTCTTTTGTGCATTTTATCTCTCTTTCTCTCTCCTTTACTTTGCTCATAGTGGCAAGCAATATTGTATTGTCTAAACTTGTTAGCATAAACTACTTTTATTGGAGCAAACACATGCAACCTATTTTCATCGCTAAAGATTTACGAAAACTTGTAACTTATAGATATACTATGCCTTCACTTGATGAATTCAAAGAAATAAGTGATAATGCTAAGACATATCTTAAGGAACTTATTAAGAGCACTTTTACTTATAGGAATTGTTGTTGAAGAATCTATAGTTCCAAGAGTCAATGGTCTAGTATCATTCAAGTAAGCATGGCATATTTTAAAGAATACATATGAAGGTGTGGTTGTAGCTAAATTGCAAACATTAAGGACGAATTTTGAAAATAACCCTATGTAAAGTAATGAATCCATTCATGAATACATCACAAAAATGTAAGATATTGTTAATCAAATGAGGTCATTAGGTGAAGCTGTTCTAGAAAGACGACTAATTGAGAATATTTAAAGAAGTGTTCTTCCTAAGTTTCAGATGGATATCATCAGTATTATGCTATCCAATGAGTTAAATACAATGAAGATTGATGAATGAAGTGGAAATTTGTTAATTATTGAAGAAACTCGACCATCTAAGTAAGCGAAAGATGCATTTTTTGCAAATTATAGAGGAAAAGGAAGGAGAAGTGGTGAATATTACAATCAAAATCAAAATATAAATCGGTAGAGTTCACAAGGAAGTGTGTCTCGCTTGAGAGGCAGGGGAAGGAATCCTAGTCAGTTTAAAGGAAGAGGCAGAGATGGATCGGATCTTGCGGAAGAGGACAATGAAGAGATGGAGGAAGAGGTGGAGGACCACTCTATTAATATTGCTAAAAATTTGGTCATCTTGAAAGATATTGTTATGCAAAAATGCGAGATTTGGATCATACGGGTGACAATATAGTCGTTGAAGAAACTAGAAATGAAAAATTATTCATCTCAAGTTTCAAGACACATAGTGAAGAAAGTGAAGCATGGTAGTGATTTAGGATGTTTAATAAAAAGCTCAAAATTTTTCCAAAAATTCAAAGTTGTCAAAATGGTGTGGAACCTAACTAACCATGTAGATCTCATCGTCCTAATTCCGGCGCATTTAGTTTCATGGAAAACTGATATCATGTGCTCAAGATATTGTGTTCTCATTGTTTTTCCAAAGAGGTGAATTCAAAAAAAAGAAAAAGGACGGCCCATTCAACAGCTCGTACTATTCATGTGGTACTGACTAGGTAGATGGTGTGGCAGTTGACTTGGTCAAATTTCCATCAATGAATTGGGTGGTTCCAAGTGACACCTTGTCAGTAGTTCAAGTGGTAAGTTAATAGTGGTCCAAGTGTTTTTGTGGAGGCCAACCATGGGCTGACACGTGGCCCAGTTGTAATCCCACCACAGGCCACCACGTGGCAGCTCGGGAGGCCACCAAAATTTTGTTATCAACCGGGAAGAGGCAATGGGGGTCAAACGCACAACCTCCCAACACACAACAAAATTTGTTACCATTGCACCACAAAAGAAGTTCTTAGCCCTATAGTTTTCCACTGGATTTAAATTATGGTGGGCACAGAGTTCGGAGAATAGGCTATCTCCTTGGGGCCAGCCCACAGGCCAACCACCCATGTGAACGTCGGCATGACTGTCATCTTAACTACAACCATCGACTGACATTATCTAACTGCCAAACGTCTAACCGCCAACGTCTCCGTCACATGTGAATGCCTCCACATGGTTATGTAACCACTTGCAATGTGATCTCTTTAAGCCTAAACCAATACCGTTTTATGCAACCATCGTAGATAAGGGGCCAATGCTGGTGGATATCCCCAAGGTGCATGGCCCGCCCATATGAACAATCTTTTGGTTCTTAGCCCTTAGCAGTTAAATTAACTGTCTGACATATCCGCTGGATTACGACAGATTTGGTGGACTATTAGCAGAAAATGGGGCGAATTTGTAGGATGATGCTGGATTTTTGGCAATTTGTAGAGAAAATAGTGGAGAAACTAAGAGAGGTCGTAACTTCTCCAGTTTTCAACCAAATTGGGTGCAAAAAGAGGCTAGGTAGCCATTTTTGGACATTCTGGTGTCATTGGAACAGATCTTAGAATCAAATCACTTCTAGATATTTTTTTTCAAATTGAATTCTATGGGTGCCATGGTCACCTAGAGAGTTGAATTAGTTTATGGAGGAGTTTGAAGATGGAGATGACATTGCAGGGTTTTTCCATCCTCCATGTTCTTTTTACAACAGCTATTACATCAGTTTTGTAGATTTTATTCCTCTTTTTTGTATGTGTCTTGGAGGAGAGAGTTGCTTATGTAATTCAAGTGAATTTTGGTACTGTTGATGCTCTTTGAAGTTGGAGTATGGGGTCTTGGTGCAAGATGCCTTTTTTTGTTGAAATTTTACATGTTTGACTATCGGTTAATATGTATATGGAGTGATAAATATTGCAGAAGTTTGTTTCTTTGAAGGAGAAACTAACCATTCCATTGCTCAACACTCTATATACTCTTCGTCTTCTAAACATTTAACATAATGAGAAGGGGTCATGCCATTAGAGCTGATCCAAGTAGATGTAGCCCAAGAGGGGTGAACTACTTTAATAATGGTTGGTGTATTACTCATTGATGCATGTTTCAATTCAATCTTTTGAATTCATGTTTAAATTTTTCATGAAATTAACATAATAAAACACACATAAAAAATCATGCTTTTACTTGCGATTTTGGCATACAAACCTCAAGCACATTTTTATATTCTTATGAGGATCTTTGCATAACAAACTAATATTCCACATTCAGATCAAGTTGGTATCAAAGCACTAGTCTACTTTGTGCAAGGAGGAATTGAATGTTGTTTGCAAGTGAATGTTTTTTGAAGCTGAAGTGAGGAGAAGCTTTTGGAAGGAAGAGTAAGATTTTTACAATCTCTACCACTAGTTCTACCTCAAGTTGCAGTTGAAGCTTCAAGAAAATCATGTCGCAAGGAGAAGATCTTGCAAGAATGTCAAAGGATGTGAAGGCTTTTATAAAGGATTTCTTAGACATGGAAGAAATGGTGAAAGTCCTCTATGAAGAGAGGAATACCAAATTGCAATGTGAAAGATCTACAACTTCAAGAGGAGAATGTTCTCTAAGGGAAGAAGTTAACAAGAATGGTTATAAGCCACGATCTTCTCCACAATCTTCATCTTTTTCTACAACTCTTATGCAAGGTGCTAGTGTAGAGAGTCCCTGAGAGAAGGAATATGGACAAGTTTGTACCTTTTGTCCACATGATGTGGAGGATGAGGGTATATTCGCACCCAAATTTAAGGAGCTGAAGGAAGATAACCAAAGATTCCAAGAGCACACATCCATAATCCAAAGAGATTTTGAAAACATATTTGTACCTCAATCAAAAGATGAGGCAAATGCTAAGCATTCACATGCTTCTTATTTACATGAAAGTGTTGATGAAAATTCATTTAAAACCTTTAAAAAACATAGTAAAGGTATTGGATCGAAGATCTTGACCAAGATGGGTTACAAGGAAGGATGCCTTAAAGTGAATCATCAAGGCATTAAAAGTCCAATTGAGGCAAAGGAAAGGCATAGAAATGAAGGCTTAGGCTATGTTGCAAAAGAAGAATGGTCTTCTAGTGACACCTCTGTTTATTTGTGGTAGCATTGGATGTGATCTAGCCATGAAAATTGGTGTAGAGGCTAAGGCACATAAAATATCCAAGAGCCAAAAATGGTTTGGGGAAATTCCACTTGATTGAAGAGATATTAAAATAATTAATATTTTTAATGGGGTTCCTAAGTCTAAACTTCGAAAAATTAAAACATTAATGGGTATTAATATAAAATTAGGTGAGAAGATTCTAAATAACATGGATCAAGCTAAATCTAATATTAGTTGTTGATTAGAGACTTAATCTTAGTCATTAACGACTCAACGAGAAAAGTATAAGAGGAGGCTTAAGGTTTAGTTGGAGATACACCAAGATTAATCAGTTAGTTCAATTTTCTAGAGCGGGGCTTGCTGAGAAAATTCAAGCAAGTGATTTGTTATAGTGGGGGGCAGTGAGTACATTGTAGAGAGGTAGGGATAGTGCCTGATGGTTAGCATAGTTTGTGAAGAGGCTGAAGCAGAGGCAGCCAGAGCTACGCAGAAGTAGCAAAAGCTACTTATAGGTACCTAGAGACTGTGCAAAGGCTTTGGGGCCTGCGTGAGTGAAACAGAAGGCCAGAGAGTTGACACAGAGCGCCAAAGTGGTGACATAGAGGGTTAGAGGACTGATGCATATGATTCAAGGGATTATTTGAAGCTACCAGGGCTGACGCGGAGCCCAGAGGTAGTGAAAAAAGGATTTTCATGGGTAGACTAGAGCTGAGAAGCTGAATATCTGTCTCTGAGAGGAGGTATTACTGTCCTGTTACAACTGCTACACTTGTTTTCCCGCATTGGGTTTTTCTACAGACGATTGTCCAAAAATAACGGTGTCCCTTCGGTGTTTGTTTCAGTATTTTAGTTGATGATTTGTATATGATTTAAGGATGAATTTGTGTTTATTTCAGTATCTATATTTATAAATAACCTGTTAATGGAATAAACAAGTAGGAGAAATAAACCGGATAATGCAGTAGGGGTTGCTAACATGTCAAACTTAGAAACTTCAACAAACTCATGGGTATCATGTTCCTTTTGCCATAAGAGAGGACATGAGGAGAAAGGATGTTGGGATTTACAACCAGAATTGGTACCCTCTTAGTTTCTCAAGTATAAGGAGGACTTGAACTGCAAAACATCTCCAAAGAGAGATGAAAATTTTGAATAACAAATGAATCCAAGTTCTTCTTGCGCTGCAAGTTACTCATGTGAGAAGTGTAAGCTAAAGGAAAATGAAAAGAGTTACAATCGTCTGCTTAATTCAAATGTTTTTCACAATGGAAAACAACATGCTGATTGGAATAACATGTTGAGGGATGTGTTTCCATGCACCTTTTTCCTTTCATCTAACAATTATGTAGATAAGTAATATAAAAGGAAAGAAATCATCAAGAAGATGTTTATGTCTAATGGAATTGAGACTGAAAGGAGAAAATATCATCAAAGGTCAAATACATGTGAGCCAAGAGAAGCTCAAAAAAAAAATCATCACTGCAATATTAGTGGACATTGGGTCAAGAAGTGTTGGAAATTGTTTCCACAATTTCATCCTCGCAAGGGCAAGAAAATTATGCAAGCACCAAAAGAGGAAGAGACAAAAGAAAAAGTGGCACAAGATGTGACCATCCCTAAAGCAGCTCCAGAAGGAGAAAAATTTTAAATAGAGGATTCATTTACATGGTTGGGTAAGAAATAGGAAGACTATTTGTCCAACTAAAGTTCGTAAATCTTTGTTTTTCATTAGTTTCATATCCCCATAGTTGGGAAATTTGTAAAAGTGATGTTCATGAACAAACCGCTTATATGCAACAATGTTTTCTTTGGCGTTGTTATGCTAGTTTGGCTTGTTGATAGTCAATCTGAATGGAAAACTTGGGAGTCAAGTTTATTCCATCTTGTAAAATGCATTTCTATTTGTAGATTAAGAAAGCATTTTAAAATTGTAGTATGAGTAGTTGCAACACATTGATTATATTACAAATGTGTTAAGCGCTCATTTATACAAGTATTCACTACGTCAAACTTGTTCGGTTGATTTGTCAGAGTCTTTTTGGGATCTTATCCTTGATAAGGATTTTGCAGAAGATTGCCACGGGAATTCTTCTTGGGAAGGATGTTGTTTTGGATGGTCATACCGACATGGACAAGCCATGAAGAACATTGAACTTGAATTCTTTGGCTAGGTTATATTTCAATTTCAGTTTGAAAAATAGCCAAGAAAAGTACAAGTCAAGGTACTACAATCATCAATTGGATCAAGTTTGGAAAAATTGAAGTAACTGTACCTTCAAATGTTGAACAATTGAAAGTGAATTTTTGGGTTTGAAATGTTTCTAGTGGGGAAGAGTGATCAAGAGCTAAACATTTTCCAAAAACTGAAAGTTGTTAGAATGGTGTGGAAATGAAATGACCACATAGATCTCGTCGTCCTGATTCCAATGTAACTCATTTCATGAAAATCCAATATCATATACTCAATATATTGTGTTCTGATCGTTTTTCCAAACAGGTGAATTTAAAAAACAAATAAAGGACAGCCCAGTCAGCAGTGTGTACTGCCATCATGGCGCTCATTAGAAAGATGATGTGGCAGTTGAATTGTTCAAAGTTCCCTTGTCATGCGGAAAGATTTATATTTGCGGACAAATCTAACCTCCCTAGGAGTCTAAGACTCTCTAGTGACAAACAAACCAAACAAGAGCTATCCTTCTCTAAACACACATTATTCTACGAGAATTCAAATGTTTTCGATCTTACCTTAGGTCCCACGCTTGTTGTAGCAGTCCAGCCTTGCGGATCCAGATGAGCTCCTCCTTCACTTTCAGACCTGCATACAATAACAAAGCAAACGATTACATAGCATCTGAATATTCATTATAAAACAAAGCATATCTATCATATTGACCAAGGAATACATGAAATAATTCATTAACAAATCATTGAGAAGAATGGACTTATTTGTATTAAATAATCCAAGGAACCATTACAACTTGAGCCTTGGTGTTGTGCAAGCTCCTCCCAGGGTCCAGCAAGAGATTTCCCCTACTTTGACAAGCTCACCCACTCCCACTATGGCAACAAGGAAGGATAGTGATCTCTCCTCACAAGTCAACAAATGGAAGTCCTAATTCCAGCAGCATTTACCCTATAGAATGTTCAGCTTTCAACCTCCCCTCCTTTGCCCAATGCCTATATTTATAGTATTCTAGAAGAGGTTATTCAGTTCCAACATCAATGGGATACTCCCTCTTTTGGATGGGGTAGCTCCTCTCTTATGGGATAAGTTCCTCTATCATAGGGATGCATGAACCATCTGGAGGCGCTCAATACACGTCAAACACTCTTCTAGAAAGCTCTAGAAGTGACCACAAGTAACTTTTTTAAGATGAACTTCGCGCCTTTTGACCTTTACAGGGGTACGCACCCATCCTTTGGCTTACAGAGCGT
>APFE031554421.1:0-16836 GCA_000404065.3 Pinus taeda
AGTTTTAGAGGCAAGTTGTTTTGACTGCCTATTATCTAGTGATTAGTTTAGAATTAGTTGCAACAGCTCCTAGGAAGCTGAGCTCGACCCCTAGAGGTGGGGAAAGGAGTTAGATCTTCTATATTAGGCCTTCTCTTAATAATTTTCATGGTTGGACTCTTGAGGGAGAAGCTCTATTGTATATTTTACTTGTATCTCTGCAATTTGAGGAAAAGGAAGGCCAGGGTTTTGCAGACATCATTGTGGATTCTTGTGCTGATGGTGTGTTTCCTACTTGTCATTGTAAGTGTGTTTATGTGTTCCATCTCTTATTCTATTGCTGCTAATTAAACAAAAGAAAATGATAAAGTTTGAATTCATCCATGCCATGCTCAACTTTCAATTTTGTTTAATATTTATGTTTTCCACTGTCTAGAGAGGATTCAAAGTCATTGTTTGCCCTCTTTAGCCTCTCTTCTTTTCTCCTTGATCATCCATCTCAGCTAAAGGCATCAGCACAAACTCCTACCTTGCCCCAAAGACCCACCTGCAAAAACTGAGCTCGATCCCCGCACCCTGAATTGCATTCCCTCCAATTGCCACCAAAAACCTCAAAAAACTTTAAATCAATCCTCCTTATCAGTTTGCTAGCCTAATATCTGTGTTACCTTGATTGGTCATCTCTTCCCATTGAAAATTTAACGAGATTGACCGGAGAGAGCCTTCTCACACCCCATAGGGCTAGCTACGAGGTGAAATGGTTTGATGTAGCCTTGAGATTTGTCTATCTCAGCCTAGGTGAAATTTCAAGTGCTAACACATCCATCGGTTCATTATTAGGGGTAATAATAGCTGTAGAGTCCAACTTCCTTTTCTTCCTTTGTCTTTTAACAATGGCCTTATCTTGTGGGCTATAAAACACATCTAGAGGGGGAATCTCCTCTATTCTCAAAACAATTTCATAGGTGGGGGTAACAGGGATGTGTTCTACCTCTTGAGTATTTACAGTCTCCTCTGCTATAATTTCTTGATTTCTTTTCTATTGTGGATTTTGCAACTCTGGCGTTTGTTCCTCTGCGTTGAGACTTTTATTAAAATTGTCCCATTATTCCTCTAAATCAATTACCAGGGGTTTTATTGGTTGTGTGGAGGTGACATGGATTTCAGCCTATTCGCTGGCCGAAGTTTCTTCATCTATCTTCTGTGTAGATTGGACTGTATCCTTTACCGACTCCCTGCTTATGCTTTTCCCATTTTGTGATGAATTCTCTGATTCCCTGGTAGATTTCTCTTGGGATCCTACTCCAGAATTGGTTTTAGAATTTTCTTTGGAGTCACCTTTTATACTTACACTGGGAGTAGGCTCCATTATTAGTTCAATCAATAATTGGTCCAATGGGACCTTTGATATCCTACTTTCTCTGTAGGTGTAAAAGTTTTCAAGGTATTCACGGTCAAAAAGTAATTGTGCCATATGCTTCACCTTTGTGAAGGTGTTTTTATGCAAAAAGATGTCATCAAAGGCATCTTCCTCATTACTGAATACTTTTATTTTCACCATAGTGGTAAAGTATTTGACAGTGCCGAATGGGTCATATTGCCTTCCAGGGAATTTAGGTAATTGCAGAGATAACATATCCTCTGCTTCTTTAAGTGCATGTCCAGGTCATGTAATGTAGTGCTCCACACTATGAAGGGAATGTAGGCTAGATGGCCTTTTTTGATTCCTTTAATGTCTTGCTCATCCCTCCCTCACTAGCTATTTGATAGGCTATCTCTCTAGCCATCAATTTGCGTGGAACATAGTATGGGAGGACATGGGAGGAGGTGATGCTGCCAAATACCCTGATATATGTAAAGGTATCCTCCCCAAACCATCTATCCATTGGGAGGATATCTACTTCAACTTCTTGGGAAAAACCAGGGGCATCTTCATTATAAAGCCACTTGTGAATAGGGAGCATAAGTCCATGAAAAATCTTGAAAAAATGTGGTTGAAAGTTGGATTCCCACATGTCCTTATGGTATATGTGAATGGGAAGTGGATTTTGAATAGTCTACTTGCATGTCATGATAGGGAATTTCAAACCAAAACAAATTGCATCCATTACATAGGCGCTCATAAAATATGGAGGGTAAACCCTCGAAGCAACACTTCTTTTCCTTTTATACTCGATTATTTCTCTTGCTGAATTGTTAGACAAGATTTGTGCCCAATTCATTACAGTTGCGTTAACAACTCCATCTACTAATGACAACCACTTTGGGGAGACTTTATTACTATCTGGTTTGCCAAATAGTCTACATACCATGGCCACTACAAAACTATGAGTGGGACAAATAGACGAAGTGGTGTACATACCATTTTTGTATTTCTTGATTTTGTCCTCATTATTTGACCAGGTTAGGGTGCAGTTTGCTAGGTCGTCATTCTCTTTGGCAAACTTCTCGACGAACTACCTGTTGTAGATGACTTGTGGCCCTGGTAGGTGGTACATAAGCCATAGGTTATCTAGCATAAAAGATCCCATAACCTCTTGGCTTCTTGTCTTGAATTCTCTATCTGAGATGTTAGCTTCATCAATAACCCATTTAACCATGCCGGTATAAGGGATTATCTTCAGGCACGCAACTATGCGGTGCAAAAATGAGCATGATGTCTCTAACATGGAAGCGTTTGAGGAATCATGTCCGTCAACTGTAATCTTCGTTTCCAAAATCTTTGGTTGCTCTTCCTCTAGTATATTATACATGGCCTCCCATGCAGAGGTTCCTCCCTTTCTGTTGCATGTAGTATCCGTAAACAGAGGAGTCATTTCTGACTTCTCAGAGACGACTGCCTTGCGTTTCTTCACCATTGCTTTCAACGATTTTCTCTGTGGATTTTCATTGGAAGTGAAGAAAAATAGTTATCGGATACACAAAGATGATAATGAACATAAAATGAAATAATGAAGATAACTTGTAAAGGTGATAAAAGGAGTTTTATTCGAACACACGTAAGAAGATATCATAGCATGCTAAATGGATTTTCACACATAAGTGTAGTTATCTCTTACTTAATGCCCACTAATGCTTCGTTATCCCTTAGCTTTAATGCTCATAAATGTCTGCATCATAAATCGGGAAGAAATATTTTAGGGTGGTGAGCCTTTGAATTGCGATAATGTCGATTTTGCGATTTGCGAAGCAATATCGCAGATCACAATATCACATTATTCCTTTTCGCTTTTTTTACCTTCTGTTGTGTTTCTACGAGATGTGAGTCGCTCGCTTATCATTTCAAAACGTAGCTACTTGCTAGGTTTTTCTATATAAAAGACCCGTTTTAATGAGCGGTAGACCTAAAACATTTTTTTGTGATACATTTGAGGAGTGGGTCTAGGTCTTGATCGCGTTTCGCAATATCAGCTGATGGTAAGTTTGCGGTGTTTCTTTGAATGCTCAAAATGTGATGTGATAAATGTTATAACGCCATCACAATTTCACATCTCGCATGTTTCGAGATAACCTTTTGAAGGTGGGTCCTTTATGAATGGCGACATGCAATGCGAGACTCAGATTTTGAAGAAAAAGCTTAAGGACTTAGTTTATGTTAGAAATATGATAGTTTCAAGCATAGAGTCCTTTTTCAATCATTTTTACTTGATTTGGAGGGTTAGAAAGGTCTTTTTATGATGCTTGATCATGCTGTATGTAGGAAGGTAAGCATTTAGCAGTTCTTTAGAAAAGAGGGGTTTGATTGGTATCTTGCTTTATTCCAAAAATAAAATAAATGCCTAAATGCTAAGTTTTTTTTTGGATAGATTTTTTAAAGGGTCCCCATTTATCAACGTAATATTAACTACTACCATTAATGAATGGGGGGTTATTGAATAGCACAACACATGGTTTCTTGGATCTTCTCCTTGTTTCCCTTCGAATTTTGGAACATCCGAAGGTAGCTTAGTTAGCATGGGTTTCCAATTTGGCCGTGTGCAATAGGGTGATTGGTTAAATGGATTAAATTAGGGAGATTTAAGGAAGCTAAAAGCGAGACTTCAAAGTTGTTTTCCATTGAAAAATGGTTTTGAACAACTATATTTAAAGGGGTTCCTTGATGAGGATGGTTACCCTTATGAGAACCGTGTGAACTCTCGGGAGTGGAGTTATGTGGGCTCCCTTGAGGGGTGGCATGAGGGGTCCCTTGAGGGGTAGCATGTGGAGTCTCGTGAGGGGTAGTGAAAAGAGTGCTTTGATGAGGAGGGGTCCCAATCAAAGTTTCATTGATAAAGGATGATCCTATAATAGTGGCTATGTAGTGTCTTCTATACCTAAATGGCGAGATACCTGGCACATATCTTGGTATTGGAGGGAGGTTTTGGAATTGTGGAGAGTGACAGGGAGTTGTGGGGTCCCCTATGGTGTTAAGTAGAGTGAGTGTCACTTTTTGTGATGAGGGAAGGAGATAAGTATCAAAGAAAGTAAATCACATACATAAAACAAAGTGAAATATAAAATGATAACTTTCTCGTTAGCTTATGCTATGTGATCAATCAAACAAAAAATGGTTTTCTTTTGTTTTTGTGTATGATAAAAGATCCTACGAAGACTTATTTGTCCTTTCCACTCTGAAAGTAAACGGGCCTTGCAACGATATCTTCTAATGGGTACGGGGGAAACATCCCAAAAGAACATGCGATGCTTTCCAGTAGCTGAAGAATCAACCAACGTAATAGGTGAGGCTTTAGTGTTGTCCGAATCTTTGCCTATAGGGCATCCTAATTTTGGCCACTAATATACCTTCGTCCCATAAGAGAAGTTGAGTATTTAGCTTCTTGGTAGTCAGTTACGAGTACCAAGCACTAGATGGGCCAAGTAGCCCTAAATAGTACTATGCTTTGGAGCTAATCCCAATCCCCTCTGAATCGAGTCTCTAACACGCTCGAGTAGTCTTTTTTGTGGGGTGATGAAGGATTTTAAGTACCCTAAAAGTTAACTTCTATGTTTCAAAGAGGTAACATGACCATGGAAACTTATGGGATGCCTACCCCTAATGGTCCTAACTTGAAGTATAACTTCTTTTGTGGCCCCTATGGGAAAATTTAGTTAGTTCAAGTTATGGTTTCTTTTAGGAGTCTTGCTTAATTAGGGTGTGAGAATGTAAGAAAAAATAAACTAAGTGAAAAAAGCTTCGGAAACTGGATGCCCTCTTGTACAAAGCTTATAGAGCTTAATGTATGACATGCAATGTGTGTGTAAGTGGTAAAGTGAACATACAAAGTGTGATAAGATGTGGATATTCGACGATCCTTTACAATACCCTCTAATTACACTATGTTTGGATTGTTCCTTGCATGAAAAAGAAATAATGTGTGGATTGTCACGCGGAATGAGTCGAGGTTGCGGACAAGATCGACCTTCCTAGTATCTAAAGATATCTAGTGACAAGCAAGCCAATCAAAAACTATCTTTATCTAAATATGCAATTAAAAACAAAGGCAAACAAGTGTTTTAGGCCTACCTTGGGTCCAATGCAAGTTTGTGGAAGCCTCGCTCCCTCACTCCAAATGAGCTTCCTTGAAGTGTAATTCTGCAAACACAAAGAAGCAAACAAATTAAATAGCACCTCAAAAGCCAATATCATAAAGTATATTCCTCATAATGATCAAGGAGATTATGAAACAAACCACATAAGACAATTTGTTGAGAAAAATAAATCTGATTGTATTAATTCAAATGAAATAAGAACTTTACAACCTGTGCCTTGATGCTGTACAAGCCCCTCCCAGGGTCCGACAAGAAGTCTCCTCTACTTTGACACGTTTCACTCACTTCCCAATGAAACCAAAAGGTATGTGATCTCTCCTCTCAAGTTTAACTAGGAAGTCCCAATTCCATCAGCATTTACCCTAAAAAATGTTCAGCTTCTAACCTCTTCAACAACTAACCCAATGCCTCAATTTATAGTGCAATGGAGGAAGTTACTAGGTCCTCCTTCAAAGGGATAGAATCCTCCTTCAAAGGGATAGCTCCTCCTAACAAGGGATTAGCTCCTTCTCTTTTGGGATGCATGAACCACCTTGGAGCGAACAATCCACGTCAAAATTCCTTCTAGAAAAATCTAGAATTAACCCAAAGTGAGTTTTTTAGAATAAACTTGTGCCTTTTTTACTTTTACAGGGGTACGCACCCACCCCTTTATAAACAGAGTGTGTAGATATGCAGGTAATATGAACAAAGGATGCGGGCCCGCAGGCAAAAGTGAGAGAAAGTGCGGAACCAGAGTTTTATTGATTTTCAATGTCTTTCTCTCATTTGCAAAGCTTGATATGAAGAGCTAAGGTCTGAGACTTGCTTAGGAGGCCAGTATAAGTGATGATAGACCCATACTGACTACAAATAGTCATGGTGACGATATTTTTGTGTAACATCCACTATTTACAATGTTATCTTTATCTAAGTCTATCCACTAACAACACCAATTATGTTCGTGATCCTTTGCAAGGAACAATCAACTGTTAAGGAGGTGTCTTTTGGTACACCATTTCCACAAAAACACTACCGTAGAAGGGAAGAGTGAGTGACTATCCAAACTACCTAGAAAATTATGGCTTTTCTTTATCTTTTTTTAAACCAAAATATCTTCTCCTGTAATTCCATGAATTAGGATAAAAAATTTCTTTTAAAGAAACAAACAATATGTTCAACTACCAGAATTAACGTTTACCTCATCAAAATTCCCTCGGTCTTTACATATTAAAGTAAATGATGAATATTTACACAGCCAGGGAGGGTGTTATATCTTCCCCCCATTGAGTGAAACAATGTCCTCGGTGTTCATTCTTTCTCATGGAATGGGTTTGGATATGTTTCCCGCATGAAGCTTTCATTTTCCTAGGTGGCCTCTTCTGGGAAAAATTTCCTCCATTCCACTTTAACTTGGGTGATACCTAGCATTCGTAATTTTGTTTCTCTCCTCTCGAGAATGAAGAGGGGTTCTACCAAAAACTCTCCGTCTTGTGTGAACTATTTCAAATTATACAATGTTATTATTCCATACCTATTTTAGCAAGCATCATAATTATCACAAAACACATAAAATTAATTAGCCTTTCTTACCTATACATCTTTCCAGTTAATAATATCTCTAGAATCATACAAATATTTCTTTAACAAAGAGACATGAAACACGTCATGGACTCACATATGGTTGGGTAATGCAAGTTGATATGCAATAGGTCCAATCCTTTCTAAGATTTTGAAAGGTCCACAATATTGAGGGGTTAGATTTGCACACCCACCCCACTATAAAGTGATTTTCTTAGGTTTCACTTGAATGTATACATGGTCCCATACTTGATATTATTTATAAGATATTTTCTTATATGCATATTCTTTCTGTCTATCTTGAGCATCTTTCAAATTCTGCTGGAATTTCCTCTCAGTTTGTTCCATCTCTTCTAGCATGTTTAGTCCTAATAGTAGTTTGTCATCTGGACTATTCCAATTGACTGGTGTTTTGCACTTCCTCCCATAGAGAAATTGAAATGGGCTCATCTTAAGGGACTCGTGATAGCTCTTATTGTAGGAAAATTATACTAAATGAATGTATTCCTCCCACTTACTCCGTTGCTTCATTACATACATTCTTAGCATATCTTCCAATACTTTATTCACTCACTCAGTTTGACCATCCATCTGCGGGTGATATGTGTTACTAAATTGAACATGTGTGCCTAAACTAGTAAAAAGAGTTTTCCAAAATGTTGGTGTGAACTTTATGTCTCTATATGAAATAATTATCTTCGGCATCCTGTGAAGTATTAATATCTCCCACATAAATATGTCTGCAATTTTCACAATCTTGTAAGTGGATAGAACAAGAATGAAATGAGTTACCTTACTCAGTTTATCAATTACTACCATAATTGAGTCATTCTACTTTTTAGTTTTGGTATTCCAGAGATAAATTCCAAAGTGATAACTTTCCATTTCCATTCTAGAATAAGTAATGGGTGGAGAAAGCCAACGAGATGTTGGTGCTCAGCTTTAACTTCTTGGAATTCTAAATATTTAGCTAAATATTATGTTATATATTTCCTCATTCTAGGCCAAAAATAAGTTCTCTTTATGGAAGAAAATAATTTCTAATACGCGAGGTGGGAAACATAGGGGCTTCTATGGAAATCATCCAAAAATAATTTCCTAACAGCCATTTGATTAGGGACATATACTCTATCCCTAAAGGTCAGCAAATTATCTTTATGTATAACATATTCTGTCTGATTTTTAGAGTTGTTTAGTTGTTTATTTTTCTTCCATGGGAACATATATTCTGTATCTTTAATCTCAACTTTTTTGATCTAATTTGAAAAATCAAAATCTACCTTACTATAAGTAATTTCATATATAAATTTCACTTTCCTACTTAATGCATTAGTCACACGATTTTCTTTCCCTTTGGTATGTCTGATATCAAACTAAAATTCACTCAAGGTTGTCCATCTAGCTTATCATGCATTAATATTAGGCTACTTAAAGAAACTAGTTAGGCTACTATGGTCATTCATTAACACAAATTTCTTACCCAACAAATAATGTCTCCATGTGTTTAAAGTTTGCACCACTGCAATTAATTCTAAATCATAAGAAAAGTGCCTTTGTTCATGTTCCTTTAGTTTTTGAGACTCATAAGAAATGACTTTGTCTTCTTGCATCAATACTCCTCCCACCCCATCTTGACATGCATCCGTGAAAAACAAGAATTCTTTCTCTGGGTCTACTATCTTCAACACTAAAGTTGTATTCAACAAATGTTTTAGTTTCTCAAAGATATGGTGAAATTCAGTCGTCCACTTAAAATATTTTCCTTTGTTATGTAAAGAAGTTATAGGATACAATATCCTAGAGAACCCCTCAATGAAACAACAATAATATCTTGCTAGGCCCATAAAAGGACCGAATATCAACAAAATTATAGTGGACAAACCATTCCATGAAGGTTCTGATTTTCTCAAGGTCAATCGCTATCCCTTAAAAAAAAATTATATACCCTAAGTATTGTATCTGGTTCTTGTAAAATTCACACTTGTTCTATATAGCGTATAGTTGGTGCTTTGACAGTGTCTGCAAAACTATATGAAGATTATTCTTGTGTTCTTCCAATTTTTCTGAATATATGAGAATGTCATCAATAAAAATTAGGAAAAAGTTATCAATATAAAGGTGGAAAAATTCCATTCATAAGGCTCATAAATTTTTATGGAGCATTGGTAATCCCAAAGGGAAAAATGACAAACTCGTAGTGTCTATATTAGGTCATAAAGGTTGTTTTAGGAATATCTTCTCCCTTGAATCACCATTATCTGGTGATATCCCGATCATAGAGCAATCTTAGAGAATATTGTGGCATCCTTAACTTGATCGAATAAATCGTCAATTCTTGGCAATGGATACTTGTTCTTGATGGTCAACTGTTAAGTTGCCTGTAATCAATGTGTAGTTTCATGGTGCCATTTTTTCCCTCACAAATAAAATAGGAGCTCCCCAAGGTGATACACTTGGGCGAATGTATCCCTTTTCAAGTCGTTCTTGCAACTGCTTGTTTAACTTAGTTAATTTAGGTATGCTCATTCAATAAGGGGTTTTTGACACGGAAGAAACTCTTGGAATCAGTTCTATGGTAAATTCTATATCCCGTTTGGGAGGTAATCCCATAATCGCTTCTAGGAACACGTCCATTAAATCATGAATAACCAATAGATTATCTAAGGTGAAATTTTTATCCTTAGAATTGGAATACCTGATCTGAAATTAGAGGAGAAATTATCCTTCCTAAAAAGTGATCGTCCTCTTGACACTTTGCAAGGAAAAATGGGTCTTATGAGAAAACAAGTTTTCAAAGGTCCCTTCAAGGACTATGAGTTAGTTTTCCATGTAAAATAAGAACATAAGCAACATCTCATCATTTAACTCATATAGGAATTCATGAAGAGAAATAACAAATAATTTGTTGATGGAGTTCACCCCTCCTGGGATACATCTCCGAGCCTGCCAACATAGCTATACTTCTTCATATATTCAGTGAAAAAGAGTAAATACAAGTTTAATGATAAAACACGTGGCTAGTTTCACCTTCAAGTAAATTTTCTCCTACAAATAAATCTCGCTATAAACATCATGACAACCTATAGTCAATCATGAAACCATCAACAAATAAATGTGTCTCCTACAAAGACCCAGTACTCCATTTGAAAATGAGCATACATGAGCATACAAGTACTTCAATTCCACATTGAAATACAAAAGAAATCTTTCCTCATGAAGACATAGTGAGAAAAGAATAAATGAGTTGAACCCTACAAGTAACAACTATTGTAGTAAACATATGAAGGTAAGAAAACCCCTACAAGACCTTCTCCATGCTCAAACACCTTCGAGAACTACTCCAAAATATGAATTGATTCATACATCCATGGGCTTGGCCTTGCAAAACGTCTCTTCAGATGTGCTATAATAAGAAAATAGAGGTCACCATTGGATCTAGAATGTCCAAAAACCCCTATATAGACTCTTATTGAGCCCCAAAAGGCCAAAAAATCTCCAAATTATGTCTCCAACAAGCTCTCCCCCTTTTAGTTTCTCATTTATCCTCCTACAAATCAGACTAACAATTTAACTCTCCTACAAATTTTCCCTATTTTCCACTATTGAGGTGACAAATTAACCTGTTGAAGGTGCATTTTGTTGGACAATTAAATTTCCCAACAACCCTTTAGTGAGAAAATTGTGGCTACATGTGCCATGTAGCCGGGGGCTAGGGCTAGCCACCTGCCCCCACCGAACTTGGACCCTTAACCTCCAGGTCGTGGTCATAATAATACCCATGGAGCTAAGGGCTAGGCCAAAGGTCCATCATTTCCATCGAATCTCCCTTGCTTCAACTATCGCAGTCATGTGGGCATTATACGCCTAGATCCCAGAGCTTACCCCTGCACCCTCCACCTAGCACCCTCCAGACTACGCTTGAGGTCTTGTGCAGGTAACATGCGACTAAGGCCATGGGCTAGTTTGAATCCCCCTCCACTATTGAATCCTTTTGGTTATTGTTGATGGTATTGTGTGAAACCTGTGACTAGGGGTCAGGCTAAGGTCCCAAACCCTTTAACCTTTGCACCCAAGGTTGTATATAGTGTGGTGACTTGGGGCCAGGGTTGATCGCTCGACCCCTCCTCCCATATATGTGCCAATGAAACTTTATAAATTATTTTTTCTATATTTTGTTAAGAAACACCATGTACGAGAATTGGATGAGTGCTTGACTATTGAACTGTAGGTTGGGGGTTCGAGCCCTGCCTAGGCCATCTAAACCCTTAACAAATTTTGGCTTACTGTGGGGTGCCACATGGCACACCCTAATTGGTCCACCGCAAAAAACACGACCCAATCAAAACACGAGGAATTCAACCAATATGAGGTTGTGACTTGGAAAAACCTCATTGTTTCATACCTACACAATTACCTTAGATGATGTTAACAGTACAATACGCTAGTCAGTTTCCTAGTCAACAACCCTACTCAATTTTTTAGTTGTTGGGCCAAACGATTAGAACACAATAACTAGATCATATGACGTCATATTGAGGTAAAATGAACATCGTTGGATTCATAATGATGAACACTTCAACTTGATGTTGGTTTTGAAACTTTTTGTGCACTTTCATTTTTGAGTTAAAATTTGACCACCGGATCATACCTCCCCACTAGGAACTTTTGGAATCTAAAAGTTTACTTCTCCTAGTAAATAAAATGAGGTTGAAACTCAAAATTACCCAAAATCTCAATCCATATTTCTCTATTTTCAATTGGTTCCCTTCAAGCTCTATTCAAGGCACTTCACCTATCTTCTTTGTGAAGACCTATTGTCTTGTTAAGAATTGAGCCAAAGTTCTTATCACTGATGTAGGAACAAAAACACTGATGAGTAGAATCTAAACATTCTATTTAAACCCATGTTTCATGGCTCAAACAAGTTCATTGTTAAGTTCAATTGTTGAAGACAAACTTGACTTTCCATCTTGGAAATCAGAAGCAATACAAACTTGCTTTACCGTCCTCAAACTGAGATTGAAAACAAAAGTACACTGCTGCAAAAATTCAATGACTCCATTGGCTTTGCCTACAAAAACATAGTCATCTTGTACAATCTTAAACAAATATTCTATTCACAACAAGTTTCATCTTGAATACTTGCATTGATGAGTACATGACAAAATGTAGACAAACTTGGACAACAAACATTGTACATTCCAAAATTTCTCAAACATTTGGACTTTAAAAAGCCCAACTACATAACATGTCAATGAAAAATACATACTTGTTGTTCATAGTGATTATTCTTGTTCACTTTACAAAGGTACCCAAAACAGGTAAACAGTAACAAGCTTTTAAAATTTAGAAAGAAAAAACAAAATATACAATTAGTCTGCCCAAACTTTGCCTCTCCTAGGCTTATGGGTTCTCTTTTTGCATCAAATTTGCCTTGAAGGTTTCCTTAGGAATTTTGTGAGTCCTCTTTTCCACCTCTTTCTTCCCTTGCATTAATTTTCATAATCTCTTTTCCCTTCTTGGAAAAGCTCTCGATGTAGTTTCCAACATTGATCATTCCCATGCCCATGCATCTTGCAATGGGTACAAAAGTACTTTCTCTTACTTGATGACAAGGAATTTCTCAACTCTGAAGGAGATTCATCATGGTTGATGCCAAGAATCTCATTCATTATTTTGACCATTACCATGTGTTTCTCATAAACAACCACACAATTATCAAATGCATCACATAAAGTGTAAGGATACATGTTCCATAAATAGTCAAAATTACCATCATTTGGGAAACACCCATGAGATTTATACCTTTCCATTCGAATGCGGCTTTGATGATTTGAAGTAGACAATGACATGCAAGGTCCTTTAAAGCATTCATCTCTCTTAGGATACAAATGAACATTGTCACCACCATCTTGGTGTGTCATATAACCCTCTGATGATTGATTTGCCTCAAACCATTTAGAGCATTCTCCAAACTCTCTTTGACCATATCCAAGTCCTCAATATTTTGGTCTCTCTTGTACCATGATTGGATTGGTGATACCTTAGCCATTGATGTTGAGGCCTCCTCCTTCATAACCCATTTTAGATAGGATCTTCATACCAATGCCTCTAGTATGTTGTTCAAATGCTGCAAAAGAGTTGTTATGAACATAAACATAAGGATTTTAACTTGAGATTCTTATTGCCTCCTTGAACTTTCCATCCACCTTTCCTACTTCATATGATGATGAAAACTTCATAGATGACTCTAGCCACCCACTCTTACCAACCAACATTTGATGAGAATCCATGAGATGCTTACAAAATGCACATGCATCATTTTCCTCATAAGGTCCATGACCTCTGTTTGAACCCTGCCCACATATTGGCTTCACTTTGGAGGTTTCCTTTACTGTCACTAGAGTGGAACTTTCAGCAAATTGTTCCTAAAGCACATGATGCAACTGAAGGCGCATGTGCTTCTTATCCTCTTCAACAATTTCTAGCATTCTTCTCAATTCAATGTTCTCCATTCGAGGAGACAAATTCATCTCCTCGATATCTTGAAGATCATTCTTTCCCATTCTTACAACTTTGTCAAGCCAGGGTCTAATACCAATTTGATCTAAAATTGGAGAAGAACTTCTCCTTCCTACAAAGTGATCGTTCTTTTGACGCTTTGCAAGGAAAAATAGGTCTTATGACAAAACATGTTTTCAAAGGTCTATTCAAGGACTATGAGTTAGTTTTTCATGTAAAATTAAAACATAAGATACATCTCATCATTTAAATCATATATGAATTTGTGAAGAGAAACAACAAATAATTTAGTGAAATAGTTCACCCCTTTTGGGCTACATCTTCAGGCCTGCCAACATAGCTAGACTTCTCCATATATTCAGTGAAAAAGAGTACATAAAAGTTTGCTGATAAAACAAGTGGTTAGTTTCCCCTTCAAGGAAATGTTCTGCTGCAAACAAATCTCTCTATAAACATCATGACAACCTATAGCCAATCATGAAACCATCAACAAATAAAGGTGTCTTCTATAAAGACCCCGTACTCCATTTGAAAATGAGCATACATGAGCATACTAGTACTTCAATTCCACTTTGAAATATAAAATAAAGATTTACTCAACAAGACATAGTGAGAAAAGAATAAGTGATCTAAACCATGTAAGTAAAAACTACTGTAGTAAACAACTGAAAGTAAGAAAACCCCTAAAAGGCCTTCTCCATGCTCAAACACCTTCAAGACCTGCTCCAAAATATTGATTGATTCATACACCCATGGACTTGAACCTACAAAAATTCTCTTCATATGTGCTCTAATCAGAAAATAGAGTTCACTATTGGATCCAAAATGTCCAAAAGCCCCTAGATAGACTCTTCTTAAGCTCCAAAAGGCCAAAAACTCTCCAAGTTATGGCTCCAACAAGCTCACCCCCTTTTAGTTTCTCTCTTATTCATTCTACAAATCAGACTTCTTGTAGCCCAATATGGCACAAATAAAATATTAAATATCTTCAAGGAACTTCTAACAAAGGATTAAATGATAAGGATTAAAATCAAAGCTCTAAAAAGGGAATACATTCTTTCTTTGATGAAAAATGATAAGAATGATGAAATGCCTCATGGTTTCATTTCAAATGTTTGGAAAAGGGAACAATTTTATGGGAGATATTTAATATCAATGAGAAAGACAAGCCAAGGCATGGTGAATATGAGCCTACAAGATCCTACATATTACATGACACAAAAGAAGAACCATTTCTTAAGGTGGGAGGTGATTTGGAAAATACCTAATCACTATGAGAGTAGAACCTTACGTGGTTGGGTTATCGTTCAACAACAAACCAATCAGAGTTTTCTTTAACCATATTTGATTTCCAGCTGGTTAATGCTAGCATCCTATTTCAAACACCTGAAAATCCTTAGATGCTTGAGTCCTGAACTTGGCCAATTCAAATGGCCATAATTTTCTAAAATTCCATATTACTTTAAAAACTTCCAGATCTTCTTGAAGAATATAATTGCATATAATGGAAGAAAGTTTATCTTCAACATGGGCATGGAACAACTTCGCAATATCATAAACCCATGCTAACATATTGTAAGGAGGAGTTGCGTATAAATTTATGATTGAGAAAATCTTGTATGGGCATGGAATAAATTTACAATTTTATAAATCAATGTGACATGGTGTAATAGAGGAAAAGAGAGGTTGTTGTTGATAGGGCTTTTGTCATAATGGTCAGTTTGCTTGATTTCCCATGGCCGGTGATGGACCTGGAACTCACAGAAAGTGAAAGCCCATAAAAAAAGGTGATAAAAAGAATGAAAGAGAATTTACAAATTCCATATTTGTACTCTTCACATGACATACATATATACAAGTAGATTAAAAAGGCTAATACCGATATTTTTCCATTTTAAGAATGATATTACAATCCATTACAGTCGATTACAATTAAGGCCTGGGCCAGCGAACAAAATATCATGGAGACCCAATATTTTTCCCTTTGTCTTTACCTTTAGTTTTTACTTATTCCCGAAGTCACTCTTACTTTTATTCATTCATTTCTACTGGTTCCTGGGATTTCATGCTTTCAAGGTTCCTAAATCTCAAGCATTTAATCTGTTATGCTTAGCTCAAAGTTCAATGAGGATTGGCTCTCCGCAAGACCTTTACAGCCTAAGGTGATCACCTCATCATCTTCCAAACAAAAGTGTAGTAATAATTATGTCAAGAAAGTAGGGTCTAATATGGTTGTATCTATGAGAGATGTGGACTTGACTTTTTAGGGAGCGGGCCAAAAGTCTAGGCTTGAGATATGCCAAATTGAGAATTTTAAATCCATGTCAATTCCAAAAACTTCTTATGGAAAGTTTTGTAGTGGTGATTCCTATATCATTATTAAGGCAACAACTTTAAAAATTTGTGTTTTTCGCTATGATATCCATTATTTTCTTGGCAAAGATAAAAGTAGGGATGAAGCTGGTGCAACAACCATCAAGACTGTTGAATTAGATGCAACTTTTGGAGGATGTGAAGTGTAGCATAGGAGAGTCAAGGACATGAAATAGATAAGTTCCTATCATATTTTAAGCCTTTCATCATACTACAAGAAGGTGGTTTTTCTCCTTTTTACAAGAAGTCCATTAGTAACAATGAATCACAACCTAAAGCTCTTCCAGCAAAAATATTCTACATACAATACACCCGTGCAAAATCCATTGATAAACAATTCAATAAATCAACTACTTCTATGAATGCGACTCATGCACCAGGTAATGTTATATTTTTTGATGGTTATAATAATTGTGTTTACTTGACCACATAGTACTGGCTTCCAAGAGAATGGTTTACTTCAAAAGAATACCTTCAAGGCCATCGTAAAGCAATTCAGTCAAGAAAAATCTGTAGTGCCATTTTTTTTTAGATGATAAGGTAAAAATGAGTATTAAGGAGCTTAAAGAGAATGTTTTGAAGTTGACAATAACAATTTTGTCACTGTTAAGAACTAGTTTGAGTCTCTAATTTAAGAGAAATTGCAGTATTCACATAGAAAAATTGGCCTTGTAACATTGTTGGTTAGTAAAGGGGCCACTGATAAGAAAATGTCTTCAATTGGAATGATTTTTTATGGGCCTCTAAATTAGACATAAATTAAGGTCCATGCCTATAAATTAAACATAAATTAATGTCCATCTAACCATCCTTTAGCATATTAAACCTCTCTTCTTGCATTAGATAATGAATTTTTAACTTTAATATATTCAT
>APFE031554421.1:16978-44575 GCA_000404065.3 Pinus taeda
TATAGGAGGATAAATAATAAATAATAAATAAATAAGATATTATGGAATTATGGTAGAGATTGTGGAACTCCAATGATTGAGAAAATCTAGGAGTGTGTTCCCTACCATTTAATGCAGATTCCTAGTATTGGGGACCAGATCCACTAATCAAGGGATTTTGGTGGGGAAAGATTCCTCCTTTCACGGGGATTGATTCCTAATCATTTTATATAAGTAAAAAGTTGAAATTTCCTCTAGGGATAGATGTTCATTAGTGTTCTTGTCAAGAGAACTCGTATTTCTGCAGCTCCATTGTATTTTCTTGCAGGGATGTAATTGTATTGATGAAAATAATGAAGATTGGTGTCATGTTCAGCTTCTAAATCTTGTTCTCCTCCATTGGTATTTGATTTTCCTTGGGCTTGGCCATCCCAGGAGCCTCAGAGCCCTTTTGTATCATTTTCTTTCCTTCTTTTCACTTCTTATTCACATGCATCTCTTGTTTTTATTTATTTCTATTTCTACATTTAGTATTAATGATTTCTTGTTGTAGGATTGGGTTAAATGTTTTATGTAAGTTATTTTGCAAGATAAAAAGTATCATTTCATATTTGGAAAAGCTTTGGAAGGTCGTAGTAATCATTGAGCTACTTGGATTAGCTTTCTTATTCCCAAATCTAGATTTATGGAACTCCTTTGTGGGAAACAACAGTAAATTTATGCTATTTTTTAGAGCATGCTAAAGAGCTTCAATCAAGTTGGTTCCACTTGCATTAGATCAAAAAAAAATTATAGTTCATAACAAAACTTACCCCACTTTATTTTCACTTGATTAGGTTAGGCATTGTATAGATTTACTAGCTCAATAATTCTCGAATTTCTAGATTTTCGACTAGTAATTTTGTGCTATTTTTTAGCATGGGTTAACAAAGGTCTTTTTGAGTGATTTGACTTGGAATGGGAACCTAAGACATCCTAATCAATAACAGAATTTGTCCCATCTGATTTGGATTTAATTTTCTTGGTCATTTGATGAATTATATTTTTGAATAGTAAATCTATAACATCCTGTAGTAAATCAGGGGATCATGTAGGAGAACTAGGAGATTCTGTAGGAGAACTAGTACATCCTGTAGGAAATCCTGTAGCACCCTATTTTGAGCCTGAATTGAGAAAAATCATCATTGAAGCTTGGATTAGGCCCCTACTTAACCTCCAAGCCATCAAAATCATTGTACCCCTCTTGCTCCACACCTGTCTCCCCTGCCAAAGATCAAGGAAAGATTAACATTTGCATTTATAAAGCAAAAAGATTTAAAACAGCAGTTAGTACTCTCTAGATCAGATTTCATTCTCAATTAGTTTAAATCATCACATGTGATAAATAAGGTTAAGATAGGTTTCTTTTACATTTAGTTCATGATCTTTATGCAATTAGAATATGTTTCTCTCCTTGTAATTTCTTTCTTGCAATAGGTTAAGGTTCAATTTCAAACATTTCATTTTCTGCAATTAGTTAGGATTTGACTTCAGTACATGCACTCCATTACATCATGACAACAAAGGAATGACACATTGTATGTTGCACATATAGTGTTGATACCTCTTAACTTTGTACGAACCCTGGGTTGATAATTAAAGTCGGTAGCCTTGGGATTTATAGCATTCTTGTTGCAATACCAAGGCTCATCACTTTTTGGCACCGTTGTCGGGGATGTGTCAAAGTATGCATTGTTTTCTTCCCTAGCTGATTCATTTCTTTTTACTTTGTGCAAAAAACAAAAAATATTTGCATTAGGCATATTTAATTTCAAAAGTAGAAAAATGTATTTGCATTATAGTTTTCATTCAATCATAAAAAACAAAAAAAATCTTCAACACCAACCCACCCCACCCATTTGATCACATGGTGGAGTAAGAGCCACATCACCATTCAATTTTGTAGGTTGAAGAAGAAGATGGCAAAGAATGTAGAAGAAATGGATGTAGATGGTGACAATGAGGAAGATCCTCTCAAATTCTCATTCAAGGCACTGATGGTAGTGTGCACATGAAGAACATCCCTCCATATTTTCTTCCAAAATTTCATGGTCTAAGGTCAGAGGATCTGGAAACCTTTATCTTTGAATTTGAAATTGTTTGTAGATCTTATGGTTACTTATTAAAATCTAAAAAACTGAGATTGCTTCCGACAACATTGAAGGATAGAGCTCTTAATTGGTTCATGAGTTTAGGGACTAATTCAATAAGATCATGGAATGATATACAAAATACATTTCTAGAAAAATATAAAGGTTGTGATCTTAAAGTAAGAATTATTTAGAATGAATCAAAAAGAAGATGAGAGTTTAGAGGATCTAATAGAGAGGTTCATGTATAATGTTAAGAGGACAAAACTACATCATTTAGGATCCGACACACTAAAAACCCTCTTACTTAGAACAATTAGGGATGAATGGATTAATCTCCTTTATCTCATGAGTAGAGGTGATGTATACCAATTATCATTTGAAGAAATTTGTGAAACATGAAAATACATATCAAGAGGAAAGGAAAGAGTAGGTAAATCAACATCAAGATTAGTAAGTCAAGCTAAACTTGGAAATTTGTTTGGTTATTTAAAAAAAAAAAAATCTTATCAATCTAACCAAACAAGTAGAAATGTTAAGAATGCAAGATGAAGAAAAAGAATATGTTGATATTTGTGTTGTCCATGCAGAATCACATGATGTTAAACATTGCCCATCATTACGAAGGTTGAAGAAAGTTTACCAAAAGGACAATGGAGCAAGTCAATTTCCAATGCAGCTATGTTATGTAGCTCCTAGAGGACCGTGGCATCATATTCAACCTAGTATGATGCAAGAACCTAATTCACAATTTCAAGCTTATGCACATCCATCTCGAAGTAATTGGAACACACCCTTTCCTTGGCAACATTGGCCATCTCAACCCCAAAATTAATCTTGGCAACAAGGTTGGCAAGGAACTTATGGGAGCCATCCATAACATCCTCAGTGTTTTCCTCAATATACTCCATACCCAACTCAATGTTATCCTTACCATTCATCTCCGCCACAACCACAACCCAATCACATCCATCTCAAATATCCACTCCCACTCAACTACCTATACCACCATTTTCAAACCCACACATTGAAGTAACTTAGCCCACTTACAATACTGAGGTACAACACTTCCAAACATCTCCTCTTGAGATCAATGGTATTCACCATAGCTCAGGAAGAATATTGCAAAAAAGAGATTATCTTGATATCATTGAAGGACCACATCCAGAAGAAGAAGATTCAAATGAGAAGACCACAAAATCATGGGTTTCATTTGTTAAAGAGAAGACAGCAAAATCAGAGATCGAGAAAGCTCCCTCATGGTTACCATCGAATCCTCCATGTATTTAAGAGATAAATCAACAAAAATAGGAAGACTTGAAGGTCACGGTAGAAGAAGACATCCAAGATTATCAAAATCAACAAGTGGACTAGATGCATCACAACTATATTGAAATATGGTTCCAGACAATCACTAAGTTGCAACAATACTCTCTTCTTCAATTATGCTTGATATCATCAAAGTCAAAGCATTCGATCACTCAAATTCAGGTACATGTCAAAGCATACATTCCAAGCTTGCACATCAGTTTTTCTGTCATCTTGATGTGCACATGGCTCCATTGGAAGTGTTCTTATACTTGAAAGTGATTTTGTTTTTCAAGTAGAATAAGGTAGAAAAAAAAAAAGAAAAATAAGAGAAAAGAAATCTCAGGTGAAAACCTCCTTTGAGGCGATTGAGATTGGCTCATTGATTGAAAACCTCCATGAGGTAGTCAATGGGTTGGAAAAGAAAGAAAAAAAAGAGAGATAACAAATCCTAGGTGAAAACCTCCTTTGAGGCACCTAGGCAGACCTACTAGTTGAAAACCTCATTGAGGTAGCTAGAAGGCCTAGAAAAAAAAAATAAATAAATAAATAAGAGAAAATAAAAAAACCTTTCTCCTTGTATCTCTTTGATGAATGTAGGTTTTCTCTAACATCTATAAGGAACAAAAACAAGTTGGCACCAAAGAAAAGAAAAAATAGGTCAATCCTAGTCAAATTTTTACTTTCTCCTCATTTTCTCAGATGCTCCGATAGGACCAAGGCCATGCCAATCCATCACGCTCATATACTTCCACCATCCACTCATCATTCCCAAGCTTTTATCACTCATTTTCCTTGTTGTCCCAAAATACTACATGAAGGTTATGTTTTACTACAAGAAACAAAAATACATAAAGCAATTTATTTATTTTTGCCATAAATTGAAAACCATGCATCCATTTGCCAAGTTGTTTCAGGGGGAGATGCATATGGATGATGGTAACATGCTCAAGCAATTTCAGCAAATTTCATTGCATAGTTTTTGAGAAATCAGCCTCCATCACCTACAACCATTTTTGCATTTTCTCGATATCTATGCATCCATTTAAAAAGTTGTTTTATGGGGAGATGCATATGGATGATGGTAACCTGCCCAAGAGATGTTAGTAAATTCTAGTGCACGATTTCCAATAAATCGACCCCCATCACCTCTATCCATGTTTAGTTTTTCTTGAGACCTGTGCATCCATCGAACAGTTTTATTTTATTTTTTATTTTTTTATTTTTTTTATGGGGAGGTGCATAATGATGATGGTAACATGCTAAGAAAGTTTCATATCAATCCATTCTACCATTTGGTAGATATGGACAAAACAATTCTCCTGCAAGAGGTTGTCCTGAATTACTATAGGTGTTTCCTGTAATACTACAGGAAGTTCTGAAAATCTACAGGAAGGCCAAGAAAAAGCTACAAGAGGGAATATGATGGAGAAATGGGTCAAAAGGTTAGGTATTTTTTAGGGAAGTTTTATATAGGTCCCCCAATACCTACACATCAACATCAACTCAGCAGCAGCATGCATGTATCTCCAACAACCATCAGGTAGGTATAGGTTTGCAATATGCTTGACCTCTTCTCTTGAGCATATTATAGTTATAAATTTGTTGTCAATGCATAAGAGATGAGGTTTTATAAGCTAAGGATGGGTCAGTAGTCTCAACCGCCTTCAAGTAGTTAATTGCAGCTCACTCCTTCACTCATGCAATGTTGAAAAGTCAAACTATGAAGGGTGGCGATTTTAAGGAATGGGGACAATAGTTAAAAGAAGAAATTTTTGCAAAGGCCAAGTCACCATAGCACTCCAAGCCCTCCAGCCACTTCATATTCACTATCTCTCCATCATTCATCCATACCATTTCATAATTTCAAGAACAAACCCTATCTCACCCTGAAAATTTCTTGAAAAAGAAAAAAGAGCATCATCTCCATTTTCACAAACCTACATCATTTCTCATCACTCCCATATAGTTAAAAGACTCTGAAGGAAGACGGAATGTCTACTACAGGAAGGCAGAATATTGCTACAAAAAGGAAGAAAGAAAAATTGTGCTAAAACCCAGAATGATAGTGCCTAAGAGAGACCTAATCAAAACGGAGAACTCCAAGGTCATTAGGCAACCATCTAGGCCAAAAGAGAGAAGAAGAAGGCAACAAAAGGAAATGAGGCATCCGCCATCAAAACAGAACTCAAACTGTAGTGATGAAAAGAGACTTTTCAAGAGGTCTCTAATCTCTTTCTAGCTTTTGTCCAAGGCCTAAAAGATGTTATAGAAATGAGAGAAAGGCATGGGAGTCAAGTTGAGAGCCTGTCCTAGGCTCAAACTATCATTTATGCTCAAAAAGGGTTTCTTGTAGTTTAAACAGGGTTTCCTGTAGTTTTGACAGGAATTACTACAGGATGTCCTAGTTCTCATCTAAAGACATTTTGAAGGTTTCATAGGTTTCCAAATGGTGGAACAAGGTAGCAAAATGTTGATAAGGGTGTGGAAGACCTTTCCAAACTGAAAAATATTCAATAACCCATCTCGAATAAAGGGAAGAAGGCAAGCTAATGGTCTCAAAAATCAATGATTTTTCTTTGCACAAATATGTTTTTGGGCTTATCCTTGTAGAAATTACAGCCAAGATTCTTAATGCATAAGAGAGAGGCCACCAGGGCCATGAATGAGGCACAATGAGGTCACTAAGTTTCTTAGAGGATGAGCAACACTTTCAGCAGGAGGGTATGATGGGCCTCTAAATTAGACATAAATTAAGGTCCGTGCCTATAAATTAAACATAAATTAAGGTCCATCTAACAATCCTTCAGCATATTAAACCTCTCTCTTGCATTAGATAATGTATTTTTAACTTTACTATATTCATTAGGAAGGCTTATGAATAATTTCATATTTGTGCCTAATATTATTTATTTTTGTGGAATATTATGAGAATATTGAGCAGATTATGAAGACTTGGAGGAGGAGATAATTTAGGAACTTGCTCCCTACTATAGGAGTATCAATAATAAATAATAAATCAATAATATATTATGGAATTATGGCATAGATTGTGGAACCCCAATTATTGAGAAAATCTAGGAATGTGTTCCCTGCCATTTAATGCAGATTCCTAGTATTGGGGACTAGATCCACTAATCAAGGGATTTTGGTGGGGAAAGCTTCCCCCTTTCATGGGGAATTATTCCTAATCATTTTTTATAATTACAAAGACAAATTTTCCTCTAGGGATAGATTTTCATTACCATTCTTGTGGAGAGAACTTGTATTTCTGCAGCTCCATTGTATTTTCTTGCAGGGATGTAATTGTATTGATGAAAATAATGAAGATTGGTGTCATGTTCAACTTCTAAATATTGTTCTCCTCCATAGGTATCTGTGTTTCCTTGGTATTGGCCATCCTAGGAGCCTCAAAGCCCTTTTGTATCGTTTTCTTTCCTTCTTTTCACTTCTTATTCACATGCATCTCTTGTTTTATTTCTTTCTATTTCTACATTTAGTATTAATGATTTCTTGTTGTAGGATTGGGTTAAATGGTTTATGTAAGTTCTTTTGTAGGACAAAAAGAATCATTTCATCCTTGGAAGAGATTTGGAAGGTCATAGTAATCATGGAGCTACTTGGATTAACTTTCTTATTCCCAAATCTAGATTTCTGGAACTCCTTTGTGACAAAGAACATTAAATTTTTGCTATTTTTTAGAGCATGCTAATGAGCTTCAATTGAGTTGCTTCCACTTGCATTAGATCAAAAAAAAAATTCTAGTTCATAACAAAAACTACCCCACTACATTTGCACTTGATTAGGTTAGGCATTTTATAGATTTACTAGCTTATTAGTTCTCGAATTTCTAGATTTTCGACTAGTAATTTTGTGCTAATTTTTAGCATGGGTTAACAAAGGTATTTTTGAGTGATTCCACTTGGAATGGGGACCTAAGACATCCTACTCAATAAAAAAAATTGTCCCATCCAATTCATATTTGATTTTCTTGGTCATTCGATGAATTATAATTTCATATAGTAAATCTATAATATCTTGTAATAAATAAGGGGATCTTGTAGGAGAACTAGTACATCCTGTAGGAAATCCTGTAGTGGCTTGTTTGAGCCCAAATTGAGAAAAATCATCATTGAAGTTGGGATTAGGCCCCTACTTGACCTCCAAGCCATCAAAATCATTGTACCCCTCTTGCTCCACACCCATCTCCCCTGCCAAAGATCAAGGAAAGATTAGCATTTGAATTTATAAAGCAAAAACATTTAAAAAATGAGTTCTTTTATATTTACACATGCACACAATAGTTAGTACTCTCTGGATTATATTTCATGCTCAGTTAGTTTAAATCATCACATGTGATAAATAGGGTTAATCTAGGTTCCTTTTACATTTAGTTCATGATCTTTATGCAATTAGAATAAGTTTCTTTCCTTGTACTTTCTTTCTTGCAATAGGTTAAGTTTCCATTTCAAACATTTCATTTTCTGCAATTAGTTTAGGATTTGACTTCAGTACATGAACTCCATTACATCATGTTAGCAAAGGAATGACACATTGTATGCTGCACATATAGTGTCGATACCTCTTAAGTTTGTACGAACCCCGGGTTGATAATTAAAGTAGGTAGCCTTGGGAGTTGCAACATTCTTGTTGCAATACCGAGGCTCATCAATTTTGAAAATAGGTAACTTGAAGAGTATTGAACATGACCTATTAGATGAGATTGGCGATTTTTTAAAATTAATTCGAGTTAATAGGTGGAGCTCCTGTTGATCAAGCGACTTGGGTCAAGCTCATATCGAATAAACAGGTCAGTGTGGTGGGTTCAAATCTTTATAAGACATTTAGAGCTTCAACGCAAAGTCAAAAATAAAATTTATAACTTATCATCAATAATATCTACAAATGTAGACAACTTGCAAGAAAGCTTGCGAGTGTGAAATAGTTTGATGACCCAGAACATTCATGCTTGAGATCAATGAAACCTCAACATCAAAATTAGTGAAAATACTCATCAAATGGTTAGCTGAATAGATTAATTATGGGAGCACCCTCCTTGATTTTCATAAACCACTATGAGTGGTCCCGTGGGAAGTATCGGATTTTCAAAGGCTGCATGTAGTTTTGTCAATGTATACATAGGTATGACAGTGGGACCCGCGCTCCAACTCTCCAACTGCAACTAGAATTTATGTGACTTTTGACCAAGCCCCTACTTATGACTGTTTCATTAACAATTTGTTGGGACCTCGAATGTATTGGTATTTCTCCTATGACTTGTAAAGGACACAAGGTTTTTATTTTTAAAGTTTTGTTTAATTCTCTCTCTCTCTCTCTTCATCTCTTTCTCTCTCTCTCCTCTTCTTCTCTATATATATAATTATATATATATTATATATATATATATGCAATGTTAAAACTACCATTTTTTTATTTAAATTATTTCAAAAACTTTTCTACGAAAAAGAGAGAAACAATTCCTGAAACTGTTTCAAGAATAAGTTAGTACAACTAGGTTGGGAGGTAGAAATAAAATCCCATGAATTAGATTTTAAAGAGGTTCAGAAGGCCACAATCATGCATGACTGGCAATGTAAACAAAATATTCTCTCTGAAATCTAAAGATGAAATTGCAGTTTGATTCCAAGATGAAATTGCAGTTTGATTCCAACATTGGGAAGTTGCAGTAATTATTTTTCTCTTCAGTTTCAGCATTCAAATTTATGTATTTTCCTCCCTTGGAAAATGTAAGATGCATTTGGTGCTTTGGTTTAGTTTTTGATGAATTTACTTAATTGTAATCATTAAAATTAATCTTGAAGCCCTTACAAATTTAAAGCACAAATTATTAATTGCCCATGCCAAAACTCTGTCTCTTCCATTTTCTGATTTACACCTCCACCCTGCAACTTTCGTAGCTTCTGTGACCATTTTTCTTTGGAAGGCTAGAATTTCAGAACTAGAAGCTTTGCTTGCAAGCCCTCATGGCCTATACTTCCAGCCATTGAATTTAATTGTTTTTTATTAATCTTAAAATGTCTTCGGCACTGGTTCCCCCATAGCCAGGCACTACCTCCTGAGGTACAACAATTTTTTAGCGTCGTTGCTGGGTAACAGAGACACGAAGTTATTGTTCCCTAGGTTTTTTAAAGTTTGAAGTTGATTCTTGGAGGGTGACAAGTCTCAGCAGTTGGTTGTATATTTTCACTTGTGATATTCACTTTGGGGTTTCCTTTTATGGGTTTTCAAAATGGCAATCTCTGCATTATTGTTTAGCAAGTTTATTCCAGCAAAAGAGATATTAATTGAATCGCAGACAAACCCTCAAAGTTCATACTCTATATATTTTTTTAGTGCTCTTGTGTATGATATTTATTTTTGAGATGAGGGTTTTTATTCCTTAGTAGATTTTCCAGTTTATGACACCTATAGTTTAGAAGATGAAGACTCTATTGCAAATTCCAAAGAAGATTGGCTTGCTAGAAAATGGCAAGAAAATGTCAAGCAACAACCTTTTCAAGAAGAGCCTGGAGGTGACAAGATTAACAATGTTTGTGGTTTCCTTGTCCAAGGAGATATATGTCATCATATTATTCAAGAAAAGGAGGCAACTAAAATCTTTTCTCATCAGTTCTATCATCCAATGGTTGACTACATGACAACATTCTTTGGTCAGCAGAAGATATTATTCCTGGAGTATGTACTGAGTTTTCTGTTTGAGGATTTTTCAAGGTGCGTACTTGTTTTTATTTTTGAATTTCAGGAACATGGAGGCATTAGGTCCAACACTCAAATGTTGGCTTGGTACCATTGGAAGGTGGATTTTAGTTGAGATAATCCAACCTTGTTTATAATCAGACATTGTCCATAAATAAGCTTGACCTGTGAGCATTTTATTTTTAGTTGAAGTTATTCGATTCAATTTTTAGCTCAAGGTTTGTAGAGGTTCCATATTTCAAGAATGTTAGGTTTCAATTTTTCAGATTTCAAGGTTTTTATAATTTTTGACTCCATGCCCAACAAAGGCCACTGATCTACAGTTCTCAAGACTTTGCACACAAAGTCTTGTCCCCAGTTGGAGCCAGATGTTGTAGCCCAATCTGGCATAGCTAAAATATTAAATATCTTCAAGGAAGTTATCGCATAGGATTAAAATTGCAAAATTTGATGGAACCTGATAACATTTTCTCACAACTCTGCAAAAGGAAGACATTCTTGCTTTGATGAAAAATGATAAGAATGATGAAATGCCTCATGGTTTCATTTCAAATATTGGAAAAGTGGGTATTTTTATGGGATATATTTAATTTCAGTGAGCAAGACAAGCCAAGGCATGGTGAGTGTGAGCCTACAAGAGCCTACCTATTACATGACACACAAAGAAGAAGCATTTATTAATGTGGGAGGTGATTTGGAAAATACCTCATCACTATGAGAGAAAAACCTTATGTGGTTGGGTTATGGTTCAACAATAAACCAATCAAAGTTTTCCTTAACTATATTTGATTTCCAACTGGTTGATGTTGGCATCCTCTTTCAAACACCTGACAATCCTTAGATGCTTGAGTCCTAAACTTGGCCAATTCAAATGGCCATAATTGTCTAAAATTCCATATTACTTTAAAAATTTCCAGATCATCTTGAAGAATATAATTTCATATAATGGAAAGAATTTGATCTTCAACATGGGCATGGAACAAATTTTCAATATCATAAATCCATGCAACGTATTGTAAGGAGGAGTTGCGTATAGATTTTTGATTGAGAAAATTTTGTAAGGGCATGGAATAACTTTGCAATTTTATAAATCAATGTGACGTGGTGTAATAGAGGAAAAGAGAGGTTGTTGTCAATGGATCTTTTGTCATAGTGGCTGGTCTGCTAGCTTTACCATGGCTGGTGACCGACCTAACATTCACAGAAATTGAAAGCCCATAAAAAAAGTTGAAAAAAAGAATGAAAGATAATGTAAAAATTCCACATCTGTAATATTCATATGACATACATATATACATGTAGATGCAAAAGGCTTATAGCGATAATTTTTCCATTTTAATAATGAGATTATAGTCCATTACAGTTAAGGCTTGGGCCAACGAATAAATTATCACAAAGACATACTCTTTTTCCTTTTGTCTTTACCTTTAGTTTTTCCTTATTCCCGAAGTCGCTCCAACTTTTGTTCATTCGTTTCCACTAGTTCCTAGTATTGCATGCTTTCAAGATTCCTGAAGCTCAAGCATTTAATATTCTCCACATAGCTCAAAGTTCAATGAGGATCGGCTCTCTATGGGACCTTTATAGCCTAAGGTGATCACCTCAGCATCTTCCAAACAAAAGTGGAGTAATAATTATGTCAAGAAAGCAAGGTCTAATATGGTTGTATCTATGAGAGATGTGGACCCACCTTTTCTGGGAGAAGGACAAAAATTCGGGCTTGAGATATGGCGAATTGAGAATTTTAAATCCATGCCAATTCCCAAAACTTCTTATGGAAATTTTTGTAGTGGTGATTCCTATATCATTCTTAAGGCAAAAAATTTAAAAAGTGGTGCTTTTCACTATGATATCCATTATTGTCTTGGAAAAGATACAAGTCAGGATGAAGTTGGTGCAGCAACCATCTAGATTGTTGAATTGGATATAGCTCTTGGAGGACATGAAATGCAACATAGAGAGAGTCGAGGACATGAAACAGATGAGTTCCTATCATATTTTAAGCCTTGCATCATACCATAAGAAGGTGTTTTCACTCCTCTTTCCAAGAATTCCAGGAGTGTCGATGAATCACAATGTGAAGCTATTCTAGCAAAGCTATTCTACATATAAAATAGCGACGTCGGTCAAGATAATATTGAATAAACAGGTCAAAGTGGTGGTTTGAAATCTTTATAAGACATCCAGATCTTCAACACAAAGTCAGAAATCAAATTTATAGCTTGTCATCAATAATATCTACAATGGTAGACAACCTGCAGGAAATATTGCGAGTGTGAAACAAATTGATGACCCAGAACATTCATGCTTGAGATCAATGAAACCCTAACATCAAAATATGCATGGAGTTTATCCCAAATCATGCTCCCGTAAGTGTAATCAGTAAAACTACTCATTGAATGATCAATGAAAAAAATTAATTATGGGAGCACCCCCCTTGAATTTCATAAACCACTATGAGTGGTCCCATGGATAGTATCAGATTTTCTAAGGCTATATGTAGTTTTGTCAATGTATACATAGGTACAACAATGGGACTTGTAGAAATTTTGACCTGTAGATCAAACTGATATATGTAATTTCCTAAAGCATAATACTTGATCTACTTCTACAAAACATTAAGTAGAAGCAAAATCGATTTCATGAGCAACATCAAGCATAAACACATATAATTGATCAAGAGATATAATCACACATAAAAAAAGATATATCACTGGGGAAAGCACCAGCATAAAACCCCAACATTGTATTATCAATCAAGTGGAAATCCTCTTCTGTTTACAAAAAATATCAGCTCAAGAGCTATCCTGTACTCTCTACAATCAAAAGATGAAGATCATAGACTCACTATGCCTCAATATGTAGGCCTCAATTCCACCAATCCCCTATTTCCTTGTGCAATTTTGATTTGGGGTCCAATTACAAAACATATGTGAATTGGCCCCAATCATACTTGTTGTCAACCATAGGTCCAACTATGCAATCCTTGAGGACACTAGTTCCTCCTGCATGCAAGGAATATTCCATGGGAAGATCTGAGCATTTGATAGTACATTGTCCCTCATCTAATCTCAGCTGGGTCTCTAACAGAACTGACATGCAACAGTTCTCCATGAGTGAATCCTCAGTTATCTAAAATAATAGTTGTCACATAAATGCAAGCATTAACAAACTATATTTTATTATTTTAACAACTTGTTAAAATAATCTAATTGGACTTGACTAGTTAGAACTAAGTCAACTGATTCTCTCACTATAGAACTCATACTTAATTCCTCAATCAGTGGAGAGAATAAAGGATAAATTCCTAATTAGTGGGACAACTAATTTGCATGTTCTCACAAAGACTTCAAGTTTAATTTTTCCAACTAATTAACTCATGGAGATTAATCAGTTAA
Source organism: Pinus taeda (assembly GCA_000404065.3). Lineage (NCBI taxonomy): Eukaryota > Viridiplantae > Streptophyta > Pinopsida > Pinales > Pinaceae > Pinus > Pinus taeda. Next base: position 30,510 of record APFE031554421.1, read on the forward strand.
TATTTTAAACTGTTGTTAAGACCAAATTTGATTTTACTTCCTATAGATAGACCAGGAACTGCTATAAATAGGAAGGGACCCAGAAATGCTATTTTTAGAACTTTCTATTTTTTAGCAGTTTCACCTCTCACCCAAGGTGGCCAATGACCTCACTGGCCAAACTGTTATTCTTATACATGCTATTTTTAGGCATTCTATTTTTAGCACATTCTAAATTTAGCATTTCTTATTGCCCACTTTTCAACACTCCCTCTCAACAAGAAAGGGATTATCAGCAACCCCGATCTTGTCTTTGTGGAACTCAAACTTGCCTTTTGACAATGTCTTTGTCAAAATATTTGCATATTGTTCCTCGGTTGAAATCTACTGCAACATCATGATCCTCTTGACCACACAATCCTGTAGATGATGATAGCAGATATCTATATGCTTGGACCTGTCATGAAACGCTGGATTATCAGAGAGTTTAATGCAACTCTGATTATCACAATATATCACTATAGGATCCATCATCTGACCAAACAATCCCACTAGAATCTTCTGCATCCAGATGGCCTCACATGCATCCTGACTAGCTACCATGTACTCTGCCTCTGCTATGCTAAGTGCAACTGATCTCTATTTCCGGCTATACCAAGAAACTATAGCTGACCCAAGGTTAAAGATTCCTCTAGAAGTGCTCTTCCTGTCTGATGGAATACCTACCCAATTTGCATTTGCGAAGCCTTGGAGCTTCACTCCCTCTATCCGCCTGTACCATAATCCATACTATGTAGTGCCTCTAAGATATCTTAGCACATGCTTTGCCGCCTTCCAAAATAACTTGGTTGGCTGAACCATAGCTTGACTCAACTGGTTCACTACAAAGCACAAATCCGATCGTGTGTTCACCAAATACATGAGTGAACCCACAAGCTGCCTATAAATAGTAGTAGCTACTACGTGACTTGAAGTAGCATCCTCCTTCCTCTAGTTACTTGCTAGAGGAGTCTCCATGGGCTTGCACATCTCCATGTGGAAGCGCCTAAGTATCTCATTGGCATACTTTCCTTGAGACACAAATACTTCCCCATCTCTTTGCCACACCTCCATGCCTAGAAAGTAGTGCATGAGGCCCATGTCCTTCATCTCGAACTCTCTTGCAAGATCCTTCTTGCAAGACTTGATCAACTGATCATCACCTATAAAAATTAGATCATCGACATAAAGTACAATAATCAATAGCTTACCATCTACAATGATGTGGTAGAGGTTCGCATCCACTTCACTCTTGGTGAAGCCCAACCCAGTGAATTAGTTGTTGATCCTGGTATACCAAGTACGGGGTGCTTGCTTCAACCCATACAATGCTCGCTTGAGCCGACACACATGTGACTCATGATCGAAGGTCTCAAATCCCTTTGGCTTCTCTATGTATACCTCTTCCTCAATCTCCCCATTGAGGAATGTTGTCTTCACATCCATCTGATGGATCTGCCAACCCATCTGTGTTGATAGTGCTAGAATCGATCTAATCGATGAGTACCTTGCAACAGGAGCAAAGGTCTCATCATAGTCAATCCCCTCAACCTGTGAGAAACCATGGGCAACAAACCTTACCTTGTGTTTCTCAATATTGTCATCAGCTACCTACTTTACCTTGTAAAGCCATTGGGAATTAACCACTGACTTGTCCCCCGGTCTAGGAACAACATCCCATACACTGTTCCACATGATAGAATCATACTCCTCTACCATCACATCCACCCAAACTGGCTGCTGCACTGCCTCCTCAAAAGAAGAAGGCTTGGTCGCTACACACTCCCCAACCAAGGGCATGTAGTGAGTGTATCTATCGAGAGATCTCCTCTGTCTGTGCTGAGAGGATGGCTACCCCACATTCTCTCTCGCATCCTGCATCAATATGTCAGCTTTCCGTGAGCGTTTCTGCCCCTCTCTGGAAGACTCTCCAGCAGTGGTGATCCCCACTACTAGAATCTCTGCATGTGGCTGATCCACATCATCAGGAGGATCCTCTTCCTTAGAAACTAATAGTTCCTCATCATCACCATGCAACTTGAGCTCCCTCTCAAGTGATACTCACATGGCTCACTACTCATCGCACTTCAAATCCCTGCACACTACGGTCCTCTAACTGACAGGTAGAAACACACGATAGTTGTGAGGTGTATCCATGTACCCCACAAGTATTCCAACTCAGATGTTGGGTCTAACTTCTTCCGAGCATCCTTGGTCACATGATAGGAGACTGGTGATCCAAAGATGTGGAAGTGACTCACATCTGGTCTCTTCCCTGAAAAATCCTCCATAGGTGTCTTCATCCCCAAAATACGATGAGGACTTCTGTTCTAAAGACATACTATTGTATTGCATGCCTCAACCCGCAGATGACGTGGTAGGCCTTGGTCATGCAACATCGATCAAGCTACTCCCACAATAGATCCATTCTTCCTTTTAGCCACCCCATTCTGTTGTGGGTTATGAGGTGACATGAGTTCTCATTTAATTCCTTTTGAAGCATAGAAGTCCTTAAATTTCTAGGAAATATACTCTCCACCATTATCACTTCGCAAGGCCTTTACTTTCGTCCCTGATCCTTTCTCTGCCAAATCTTTGAACTCACAAAACTTCAAGAAGGTTTGATCCTTCTTTTGCATGAAGTAGATCCAACATCTATGAGAGAAATCACCAACAATAACATAATACCTTTTCTTTCCGATGGAGGCTATAAAGAAGGGCCCGCATACATCTAAATGAACTCACTCTAGAACTGTTCCCGCTCTACCATCTCGATCATGAAAAGAAGATTTTGTATACTTACCCAAAGTGCAACCTTTGCATGTGCTCACTTGCTCCAGCTTACACTTGGGTAGTCCAGTAGAAATTTTCTGCATGATCTTCAAGGCCCCATGATGTAAGTGGCCCAGTCTCCTATGCCATAATTTGCCAATATCTTGGCCATGCATCACCTCTGCTTTGGAACTCAAAGCAGCACAATCTTCTACCTGTAACTTATAGATATTCTTAACTTGAATCCCTATCTGTTTGGTCTGTCCAGTGCCTATATGCCTTAGGAAAACCTTTCCCAAACTAAAGACTACATCATAGCCTTTATCCTCAAGCAAAGCAATGGACACAAGATTGTTTTTTAGCCCTGGTACATACATAACATTAGAAAGAGAGAGAGGAGAACCATGCTCCCTCTAAAACACGACTGTACCTTCACCTGAGACACGGTACTTTCCATCATCGCCCATCTCGATCCGTATCTGGAGATCCTTCTCCTCCAAAGTGCTGAAAATAATCTTGTCACCTGACATGTAGAAAGGAGCTCCATTGTCCAAGTACCAAACACATCCCATGCTGGATGAAACCATGCATGCAATAAGTGAGAAATCCATCTCAAATTGTGAAGATAGAGCATCACCATTAGATTCCTTGGAGGAACCCTTCTTGGACTTCTTCCTCTTTGGGCAACTAGTAGAATAGTGACCCAACTCATGACAATGAAATCATCTCACCTTCGACTTGTCAAACTTCTTCTCTCCCTGAGAAGACTTGGATTTGGAAGCCTTCCCTTTCCCTTTCTTAGCTTTAGATGCTAAAGCCAATTTCTCTTCATCATCATGTTTTGATGAAGAAGCTCCATCTCTGGTGTTCTGTCTGATCTCCTCCTGCATCAAATCCGACCATAGTCGTTCCCAATCTGGCAATTTGTCCCTTCCATTCACCGAGTCCTAGTAGCTATGCAAGCTCTTAGGAAGGCTAATGAGTGCTAGACTCACCATATCATCATCAGCGGTAGTGATCTCTACGCTTGCAAGCTCATCTCTATAGTTGGTGAGCTTGTTCAAGAATGTAGTGATCATGTCGCCCTTTTCACACTTGATCTTTTGAAGGTTGTCCTTCAGTGCCAGCTTCCTCTGATCACTGCTATTGTGATATAAATCTTTCAATGTTTTCCACATTGTAAACAAAGTCTCCTTCCCATGGAGGCTTGAGACTATGTGATCTCGAACTCCCTCTAGGATGATTCCCCTAGCTCTAGCCACATTCTTCTTCTAGTCTGCAACCTGAGTAGCATCAGTAGGCTTAGGGACATCTTGATCAATGAAGTCCTTAATGCCATTATCTTCCAATACTGCCTCCATGCGATCCTTCCAAGCTATGTAGTTTGAGCTGCCATTAAGGGCATACTCAAGCCTCAAACCAGTGAAGGCCATCTGGATGAAATCTGAACTATGATGAGAACTATATATCTATATCCCGAATAATAAACATCAACTTTCTTTCTCTTGCTTGTATATTGCTCCTTGCTTGATTACCTGTGCTCTGATACCATGTAGAAATTTTACTTGTAGATCAAACTGATATATGCAATTTCCTAAAGCATAATACCTGAACTACTTCTACAAAACATTAAGTAGAAGAAAAATAGATTTCATGAGCAACATCAAGCATAAACACATATAGCTAATCAAGAGAAATAATCACACATAACACAAGATATATCACTAGGGAAAGCACCAGCATAAAACCCCAACACTGTATTATCAGTCAAGTGGAAATCCTCTTTTGTTTACAAAAAATATCATCTCAAGAGCTATCATGTACTCTCTGCAATCAAAATATGAAGATCATAAATTCACTATGCCTCAATATGTAGGCCTCAAGTCCACCAATCCCCTATTTCCTTGCGCAATTTTGATCGGGGTCCAATTACAAAACATATGTGAATTGGCCCCAATCATACTTGTTGTCAACCATAGGTCCAACTATGCAATTATTGAGGACACTAGTTCCTCCTGCATGCAAGGAATATTCCATGGGAAGATCCAAGCATTTGATAGTACATTGTCCCTCATTTGATCTCAACTGGGTCTCTGACAGAACTGACATGCAACAGTTATCCATGAGTGAATCATGAGTTATCTAAAATAATAGTTGTCACATGCATGCAAGCATTAACAAACTATATTTTATTATTTTAACAACTTGTTAAAATAATCTAACTGGACTTGACTAGTTAGAACTAAGTCAATTGATTCTCTCATTATAGAACTCATACTTAATTCCTCAATCAGTGGAGAGAATAAAGGATAAATTCCTCAATCAGTGGGACAACTAATTTGCATGTTCTCACAAAGACTTCAAATCTAATTTTTCCAACTAATTAACTCATGGAGATTAATCAATTAATATTTTAAACTACTATTAAGGCCAAATTTGATTTTACTTCCTATAGATAGACCAAGGACTGCTATTAATAGTAAGGGACCCAGAAATGCTATTTTTAGAACTTTCTATTTTTAGTAGTTTCACCTCTCACCTAAGGTGGCCAATGACCTCACTGGCCAAACTGTTATTTTTAGACATGCTATTTTTAGATATTCTACTTTTAGCACATTCTATTTTTAGCACATTCTAAATTTAGCATTTCTTGTTGCTCACTTTTCAACACGACCTGCTCTCTAGCTCTCCAACTACAACTATAATTTATGTGACTTTTGACCTAGCCTGGGCTTATGATTGTTTCATTAAGAGTTTTTTGGGACCTGAAATGTATTGGTATTTCTCTTCTCACTTGTAAAGGAGACAGGGTTTTGTGATATAAATTATTTCAAAAGAAACTTTACAAAAAGAGAGAAACAGTTCCTAAAACAATTTCAAGAATCAGTTAGTACAGTTAGGATGGAAGGCATAAATAAAATTCCATGAATAAGATTTTGAAGAGGTTCGGAAGGCCATACTAATCCATGAATGGCAATTTAAGCAAAACATTCTCCCTAAAATTGAAATATGAAATTGCAGTTTGATTCTAGCATTGGGAAGTTGCGTTGTTTTTTTTCTCGAGTTTCAACATTAAAATTTATGTATTTTCCTCTCTTGGATAATGTAAGATGCAGTTGGTGCTTTGGTTTAGTTTTTGATGAATTACTTAATAGTACTCATTAAATTAATCTTGAAGCTCCACATCCAGGAACCTCATTCACTTTTCCTTAGTCTTACATTATTCTTTCTACAAAGTTAAAGCATAGATTCTTAATTTCCTATGCCAAAACTATGTCTCTTCCGTTTTATGCTTTACACCTCCACCCTGTAACTCTCATAGCCTCTCTATCCATTCTGCTTTGGAAGGCTAGGGTTTCAGAACTAGAAGTTTTGCTTGCAAGTCCTCATGGCTTGTACTTCCAGCCATTGAATTTAATTGTTTTTAATTAATCTCAAAATGTCTCGGGAACTGGTTCCCCCAAAGCCATGAACTATCTCCAGAGGTACAACAAGACTAACAGTCTAACTGCCCTACAAATTCACCCTATTTTTCATTGCAGAGGCGACAAATTTACCTACTGAAGGTGCATTTTGTTGGATAATTAAATTGCCAATAACCCTTTAGCACGAAAATTGTGGGCACATGGGTCATGCGGTTGGAGGCCGGGGCTAACTGCCCACCCCCACCGGCCTTGGCTCCTTAACCTCCAAGTCATGGTCATATTAATACCCACAGGGCCGAGGGACAAGCCAACGACCTACCCTTTCTGTCAAAGCTCCCCCACTTTAACAATCATGGTCATGTGGGTGTTATATGCCCAGAGTTTGGAGCTTACTATTGTGCCCTCCACCCAAGGTCTTGTGTAGGTAACATGCAACCGAGGCCATGGGCTAGTCTGAAGCCCTCTCTAGTGTTGGGGCTTTCTGGTTAGTGTTGACAATCTTGTGGGAAACCTATGACCAGGGGCTAGGCTAAGGTCCTGAGCTCCTTAACCTTTGTGTCCAACCCATCCTCCCATATATGCACCAATGAAAATTTATAAAGCATCGTGGTGATATTGTGTTAAGAAACACCTTGTAGGAGAATTGGATGAGCACTTGAGTTTTGAATTGTAGGTCAGGGGTTTGAGCCCTACCCAAACCATTCAAACCCTTAACAAATTTTGACCTACCATGGGATTCCACATGGCGGCCTCTAGTTGGGCCACGTGGCACACCCTAATTGGTCCACCACGAAAAACACGACCCAATCAAAACACGAGAAATTCAACCAATACGAGGCTACCACTTAGCAGAACTTCATTTTTTTGTACTTGCACAATCACCCTGGATGATGTCAGCAGTATGGTAGCCCAGTCAGTAACCCTGCTCATTTTTTAGTTGTTGGGCCAAATGATAATAACGCAATAACTTGAGCATATGATGTCATATTGAGGTGAAACAAATGTCGTTGGATTCAGAATGATGAACATGTCGACTTGAAGCCGGTTTTGAAACTTTCTAAGCAAGTTCATTTTTGAGCTAAAATTTGATCATCGGATCAATACCCAACTTGCACAACATAGATTTGAAATCCCTTCCTAATACATTTTCCCAATTGGGAGGTAGTAATTGATTGCAACTTAATAGGCCTCCATACCCCTTGGATTTCTTTCCTAACACCCTCCTCCATGAGATAACTAACAATTTTATCCTTGCAATTTACTAGGGATCAATGCTCTTTTAATCAATCCATGCCAATTAAGATGCCATAAGATCCTAAGGAAATACATTTAGATTTACACTAATTTTCTCGCCTGCTATCTCAACAGGGCAATTATCTAAATTTTCCAACACTCTTCTCTTTGCTCCAATGGCCAGTTGCACCAACCAAGTATTTTTAAATTTATGAGCCCGTAGATGACATATTTCTATGATTTTAGGACTGATATAACTCAAGCTCACTCCTGGATCTATCAAAATGGAGACATCATGGTTATGCATCTTACCTTAAATTCAATCATAGTTGGTTCATATTTAGTTTGATGATCGTCGAGGGCAACATTAATTTTGGGTATGCTTCTTGCCATGTCTCCTACGAAAGAGGTCTCTTGTATATTGGCAATCTACTCCTCCTATTACAATGGGGGAATTTTTGTAATAATGATGTTCCCTGCAACCCCAACACTGTAATGGAGGTCGCTGCAATTAATTACCTCTGGTTTTTTGGATGCCTCCATTGGTTTAGTTCCATTTTGAGGCTTACTCCTTTGTTGATTTCTCCCAACATCTCTGTTATGCTAACCTCAAAACATATTTTTAGTATTTCCCATTTTTGTATTCTTCATGTTCAGGGGGTTCTTCTACCATTTTTTATCAATCCAACTATTACTTCCTTCTCCCTTCCATTTCATATAGTGGTAACAGATCCATGCTTTTCAGATAGTCTCTTCCTTGGTCTTAGGATTATCGAATTGCAAACGTTCTTTCATAAATGCTAGTAAATGTCTCATAAAATGTTGCACCTTAGTATTTTCCCCACGGATGTAAGGCACATATCCCAATAAGGATGTGAAATTGGTTACAAACTCGTCCATGGAAATTTGTCCCAACCGGAGGTCATGAAATGTTTTTGCATTATCATCATAGAATCATTCTGTCAAATCTTTTTCTTTAAACTATTTCTAAAATTCCCCCCAAGTTACTCTCTACTCATCAATAGCGTGAACAACTTTCACTTCTTCCCACCACAGTGTGGCTTTACCTTGCAGCTGGTAAACTGCTAATTTGGCCTTCAAATTGTCATCATAATCATATATCTGAAAACACTTGTTTATATTGATCATCTAGGCTTTGACGACCTCCTCAACTTCTCCATCAAAGATCGATGTTTTTTTTAATTCCCCTCTTAACTTTACTTTCTTCTTTTTGTTTCTCTTTGGGACTGATACATTTTAATTCTCCTTCATTTTCATATTTTTCAGCATTTTCTCCTTCTAGTTGCCGAATGTGGTTCCCCATTGGTATATTTCACCCCTTTGGCTTTGTCCTTCATCATTATCTTCATTACTAGAGCTGGGTATAGAGTGCCTATTATTTCTTCGATCAGATAGCCTCTTTAAAATTCTCTCTTGATCTCACATCAATCTTTCATTATCTGCTCGAAGATGATCCATCTTTGATCTCAATTATTGAACTATTTCCAACAACATAGTAGTAGGGTTTTGATGTCTGCCCCCTAGTTGTACCCACATCTCTAGGTTAGTTCGTGCAATTGGTCTGGGATCAATTTATAATGTCGGTCTCACCAGCTGAGTACTCCCAGCTCCTCTCCTCATTATGCCTTTTCTGTGAACACAACATATACCAAAATTGTTACTTAACTGCCCAATTAGGCCATAGAGTTGCAACTTGGCCTTGATACCGCTTGTAACAACCGTTGACACTGACACCTCAACAACAACAACAACAAAATTACTTTTACTATCATTTATATGAATCATCATTACAAGTACTACAATTTTACCATTAATTATTTGAATCACCAATTAACAAGTATTACAATTCTAGCCAGTGGGAGGTATTGTTAAAATCCAAATTAGTTCTACACAACATGACCCTTTGATCTTAATTCTTGGCCTTAAACTAGGTATTCTTATATGAACATATTTGATACATGGTTCTATAGTTATAAATGATTGTGCAATAGGTGCTTCTCATGAATCTGCTACTGAAATATTTGATGAACTATTTATTAGCGAAGACCATTATTATTTTGGGGTTCCCACCTCAGTTGGTTGTTAATCTTGAGAAGCCTCTCAACCCTCAAACTGGCGCTCTCTACACTTGCTCCATTAAGTCCGTATAGGACACCTAGTCCCTTGGATGCCTTCAATCTCACAAGGTTTCACTCAAACTTTCAAGATTATGCATAGGTGGTTAAGGGTAAATACCCTATTTTTGGCCTACTTTTCCACCTCGTCATTCTGCTCGTTCATCATATAGTTCTGCAAAAAACCCTACCACCGCAAGGGTTTTACTTCAAAGCCACCCCTATAGCTTTAGATCAAATCAGGTAATCTCCCCACAATTTTGTCATTGTTCTAAGTAATTTTCTCACCTCTTGGAATATTTTTGTTTACCTCTGGGGTTTGGTCACAAGTATCCAATTGTATGGAGGGTTTACATGATATCACTTCAATATAGATATGCCAACATTGCTAGCGTTTTTCCAGGTAATTCAAAATTTTATTTCTCTTTTATCTTTCCCTTTTACCCTTCCAAGGTCTCAACTATTCTCTAGCCCTAACTTGTATCTTATCTTCTGTCTTAGAGTGCTTAACCATGTGACGCCATGACCTATCGGTCCCAGGCAGGTGATATTCTTCTTTATACTAGGCAATCCATTTTCCATGATATATATTTTTTTCCTTGTATAGGTATTTACAAGGGAACTAATGGGAACTAACTACTAGACTATTTTTGCGTTGTTTACAGGTAAACAATTTTTACCCAAACGATTATTTTTTACTATGGCTGTCGGCAAGGGCATCTTAAGCCAATTTCGTCTATTCTTCAGGTGCCATTTCTCTCTAATATGGTTTCATTTTGTTACTTGTTATTAAGGCTGACTTCGGCATTAAAATTGCTTTCCCTAGGCTTCTATAGCACTAGAACGTCCTGTGTTAGAAAGATTATTTTATTTATGTACCCTCAGGGGTTTACTATCTGGTACCATACCAATTTCTTGAATAATTAGTCTTTTTGTTGAGGAAAGGATTTTTTAAATTTTTGTTCAATGTATTAGAGGGTTCAATGCATTGACCCTTAGTTTAGCAACTTCTACTCTAAATTATTTTCTATGCGCTAGTGTAATTTTATTGTACTAATTAGATGCACAAAGATTTGATTCTGGGTTATATAAGCCAGTAATAAATGTTCATAACTCGATACTTCTACGCTAGGTGTCCATGCTTTTGAGTTCAATGTTTGAGGTACTCGTACAATTCTCTTTATATGTCTATATATTATATATAGTATGTATATATATATTAATATATATATATTATAATATATAATAATATATTATTATATATATATACATTAGAATTTTGATAGTTATTCATCATTGTAAATGAAATATTCTCTGCTATTTGTTTATTAGTTCTTCTATTGGTGTACTTATGGCTTTGGGGTTTCGGTTCTCTGTAATAGTTAAAGTACAATGAGTATTTGAAATTCCTCTATTTATCTTGCAAATGGTAGTGAATGTTCCTTTTTCTTTCAATAGTGTAGATGGAGCTCAACTCCTTGTCGACTATGTCCACACAATGCATGATATTACCACACAATTTGGGGTGGGACTGTCCAGAGAACACGTCCTCTTGGCCAAGTACATGACTAACCCACTCTCAGTCTACTTTAACTATATTATAAGAATTAATTATAGAATTTATCCTGGTGATGCTATTCATAATTTCTGAATGTATTTTATATTTTCAAGCTTCATTTAGTTTGAGGAATGACAAAATTATACCCTTTACTTTCCCTCGTTGGGCCAAAAGTCTTACATACAGGTTCCTTTCTTTCTTTTTCTCATTACCGTCCCATTCCATTTTCAAAGATCCATAAGTCCGTTCTTAAATACATAACCCACATAATCTTTTAACATGAATGCTCACACTAGGAATTTTAGGTTAATCCTCTTACAAGTCTAGGTTTTCTATTTCTTACTCGTACAATAAGAATCTATTTGAAGTAATTATATGAACAAAACATTTGAGAATGATTTCTTCTATAGAAAAAGTAATTTATAGTCCTAGCAAACCTTTTCTTTTTAATTCAATAACAGAAAAAAACATCATTCTGGCATAGAACATTAACATCCATTCCCAATATCAAAATTTCTAGATACTTATATGCAATTTATCCTTTACATGGAATTGACCGAGATAGAAGACTCTTCCACCCAACTAATGAGATTGGAAATTACATCCAATCTCCCCTTGGTCCTCTTATAATTTTCCAGGGTCGGTTTGTAAACAACACTGATCCGTGGACCTCAAGACTTCTTTGTCTAGTCCAAAATTTCCAAACTCTAGGGTTTCCACTGATTCCTGAACAACTCAAGAATACCCTAGCAAATGTTTCACCTTGGCAACGTCCTATACAAAGCCTTTCCTCTCTCTCTTGTTGCTTGATGCTTCCTTCTTCTTTGCGCAAGGCCTTTCCTCTCTCCCTTGTTGCCTTAGGATTCCTTCTTTTTCCTTTGCCCTCTCGGCTTCCAATCTAAGATATTTTCATTTCCAAAAAAAAATATGTAACTGTCTAAATTACCTAGAAAATTATAGTTTTTTTTTTAATCAAAATACCTTCTCTAATAATTCCATTCCATAACTTAAGATAACATATTTCTTTTTAAAAAAAAACAATATATTTAATTGCCATAATACTTAAACAAAATTCCCTCATCTTTACATATAATAAAATAAATCATAAATGTTTGATAAATAATTGAATGTTTAAATTTAGAATTAAAATAATTAGATACTAGTTATATATTTTATTTTATTATTTTATTCCACTAACTTTAATATTAATTTATTAAATAATTTCATTTAATTTTATTAATATAACACTCTATATATAGGTTGCATATCTCGTCCAACTACATTGTAAGAAGATTAAATTCTAAATTAAAAGAATCGAATTTTGACTCTCTTTCATTTTGTGTTTCAAACAAGGTTGATTCGTTATAATATAAGGTTTTTTTGGAAATTTTTATATTTCAAAATTGTTGTACTTTTAAAAATATTTAATAGTATATTTTAAGTTGAATTTATCAAGAAAAGTGAGGTGTTTCTAAATATGAATTAAAAAACCAGAGAAATGTACTTCTGGCTTTTTTTTCCTGCGTTTTTTTATAAGTGAATTTTATATTTAAAATTGTTTTTAAATATTGATATTGTTAAATGATATATATATATATATATATATGTATGTATGCTATGAGGTAAGACTTCTATACGCCATTTGAAGGAAGATTTTCTTAATGTTTGTGGAATATTTTTATAATAAATTTATTGAGTAATATCTCATTATAAACAAAGTATATTTATTAATAAAAAAATCGTAAATAAGTTATATGATAGGATTTATGTTTTAAGATCTGTAATTATAGTTCTTTTGAAGTATAAATGTTAGATATTTATTATGTATTTGTTTGGAAAACAATGAAATGTATATGAGTGTAATTTAAATTTTATATATTTAAAGGAAATAATTTTGAAGACTTAAAATTGAAATGAAATTTCTAAATTTATATTGAACAATAATTTGTCAAAATTTCCTTGTAATAATTAATGTTGGATATATATCATCATTATATACTTTCTCTTGACAAAAGTAAGAGGTTTGTAAGTCATTTAATCAAGAAAATTGATGTTGTGAGGAAATTTCTAACATCACTTTGCAACTTACATAGTGTAGAGCCATTGTCATGAATACTTTAACAATTTATTAATGGGTTGTAGATTTCTGTGGCATGGTTTTTGAGAAACTGTATTCGGATATTCCACAGTGTTTATCTTTTATTTGTCGATGTTTCGAGTCTAAACCAAGATTCATCAAGACTGATTTACAGAGAAGTGAATAGTGTGTAATAAATATGATATAGGTGGGTTGTCAAGTTGGTAAGCTGAACATCTAAATATTTTAATTTTAATTTTATTTATACTTTGTTATAATGATATTTTTATAATTAATTCTGGATCTGGTAATTAATCAGAATTATATTGGTATTATTGAAATATATTACTTTTTCTTAGTGTTCTTGATTTTATTAAAGAGATTCTTTTTAATTTATTGTATTTTAATTTAATATAATTATTTCTGTTTTTAAATTGTTATTCTTAATTGTCAATTAATGCTTAACTTAATTTTTATTACTAAATTTAATGTTTATTAATGATTATGAATAAAGAAAAGATGTAATATTAAAGAGAAAGAATGAAGAATATTTATAATGCAACACCTAAGTTATATAATTAACTAAACAAACACTCAAGATCTTAAATGTTGTTCCCACTGGTACATGAGGCTAAAATTTTAGGCCACTAAATTTTATACACTAAAAGAAAGCAAGAGGAAACATAATGTACACAATCTATAATTCAATGAGAATCTCAAGTTAATAGTGAATCCCTAGTTTTGATGTAAAAAAAATCCATTTCTATACCATAAATTCATATTTTCATTCTAATTTTCTACCATCATAAGCATTCACCTTCTATTAAGGATAACTAAAATGCATTCTC
>APFE031554422.1:0-20674 GCA_000404065.3 Pinus taeda
CGGTGTTGGGCATCACTCTCTTTCTGTGACTTGTGACTTCATGAATACACTGGCTCTAACAATTTTCTTCCAATAAGGTATGTTTCTCTTCTATATCTTTCTGTCACATCTATCCGAAGGAGAATATTTTGGTTTATCAGCTTTCCAAGCCGGGTGTCTCTGCTTCTGCGGATCTATTTCTTTTTGCTTCTCTGTTTTTCCTTTTACTTTCCTGGTTTTTGTATTTGCTAGTGGATCCTTGTTTTCTCTATTTTTTAGCTGCAGGTTCTTTCTCTAGGCTTCCCTATTGTCTGGCCCAGACAGCTTGACAGTTTTCTAGGTTTTTTTCTGTGGTTTCTTGCTATCTAGAAGGGAGGCTTTCCACTGGTTTATCTAGCTTTAGATTATCAGTTGTTATCTTAATGCATTGTTTTTTTTCCACTCAGTAATAGACTCAGGAATATGTAACCTCTTTGTTTTCTTAATGAAATATGTTTTTTTTCCACTGAAAAATAAATGGCCATGATGAAATTGTTTGGGGCTCATTGATTTGTTTGCCACTTTTATCTCCGACAAAGTTTGGAAACTAGATTTTGATTCTCATAAGCTTTAGAGATATTAAGAAATCAGGTATGCTGTAGGCTTTCACGTTTTCTTTGATTTCGAAATTGCAGAAATTTCTTTGAACTTTAGTTATATTTGCTTTCATTTTGTTTTGCGGCTTGATGACGGTTTGAAGGATCGTGAAGCAGTGACTTCAAATTGTGCTCAGCTGGTTGATGACGGTTTGAAGGAATGCTTTAAAATTTAAGGAATACGTTTTTTCTGCATAAATTAAAGGTTTTGCTGGAAATTCTGTTATTTCTCCCATTCCTCATAAGACGGATCGACTAGCGTTCAAGCAATTATTCTTCATTTAATCCTTCTGTTTGGAAGCTTAGACGATAAACTTTTTTTTTTTGGGTCATACCACAAATTTTATCGTAAGATTGTTAATTTTAATCAATTAAATATATTTTTAAATACATAATTATCGAAATTCACTTAAAGATTTTAAGAAATCAGGCATACTAAGGGATTCCACATTTTCTTTGATTTCCGGATTGCATAAATTTTCCATTTAACTAAAATTATTTTTGTATCTGTGTTCAATTTGTTTTCGCCCTGAAAGTTTCGAAATTCTTCAAAATTCATGGGATATTTCATATTTGAAGTCTAGGTCATCTAAAGGATCGTGAAGCCATGCCTTAAAATTGTGCTCAGCCTGCTGATGATGGTTTGAACCAACTGTTCATAGTTAATTCTGCATAAATTAAGAAATTTGCTGTAAATCCCCTTATTTCTCCCATTTCTCATTTTTTGTTTTTTTAGGGGGATCACTAACATTCAAGCGATTATTTTCAATGTGTCAATTATTGCGTGGAGAGCTTTAACTTCTGTGGTTTCATGGTTGTTCTTATTTAGTAATTCTGTTAGGAATACTTTAAAATTTACAGATATATGTTTTTCTTTTTACCCTTTTCTTAATCTGTAATAATTTCTTTGCGCAGCCCTGTGATGTTGAAACCCTCACAAGTATGCTAGCGATGTTACGGCATTGTACTCATTTTACAGCTACCAGCTGTGTTTAAAGTACTGATTTAAGAGTTCTGGTTCCTATTCCTACTATTTTTAATACAGGCAACCGGAATTGTTCAAAAAGACAATGCGGATTTGCATCTTGTCCTCAAATTCCATCAATCTAATTTTTACGACATTTAATTTAAAGAGAACAAATGAGAAAGAAAGGAATCTTGACAGGCTTTACTTTCTTTTAAATTACTTGTGAATCGCACTCTAAAATGTTTTCAGAGTTCTTTTAAATTACTTGTGAATAATGTCGTTTTTACAAGAAAAGGAATGTTCTCCCGCGGAAGCAACGGAAAGATGAATATGACTATCAACAATGGTTGAGATTTGAAGGTTATGAACTAGTAAAGTGGGTTCTTCTCGTATAGGTGTGTGAGAGGAGATCTGGGAAGAAGACGCCATCTTCAGGTCTATAAGGTAGATCTACTTGATTAGAGTATCCAGAACTATCTACCAGGCAGACACAATGGTTGTTGGAGAGAATCAAATTGGCAAAGGTGCCAAGGGCCTACAGCAAGTGAAAGACAATAAATTCCGCCAAGGTGCGAAGCTCTCAATGGTTGTTGGAGAGAATCAAATTGGCAAAGGTGCCAAGGGCCTACAGCAAGTGAAAGGCAATAAACTCCGCGAAGATGCGAAGCTCTCAGGGAACGGTATATCCACCGCTGCCACTAACGAAAAAATTGAGAGGAAAAATCCAGTTTCTCTCTCCTCTCGTGCTGACCTACAGGTTCCAATATATATATTTCAATACAAAAAATTACCAAATAAATTACATTTTTATCAACATATGAAAAGACCCAAAATGCTATAATCCTGTAGGTCAGCACGAGAGGAGAGAGAAACCGAATTTTTCCTCTCATTTTTTTCGTTAGTGGCAGCGGTGGATTTCCCGTTCCCTGAGAGCTTCGCACCTTCGCGGAATTTATTGTCTTTCACTTGCTGTAGGCCCTTGGCACCCTTGCCAATTTGATTCTCTCCAACAACCATTGAGAGCTTCGCACCTTGGCGGAATTTATTGCCTTTCACTTTGTGTAGGCCCTTGGCACCTTTGCCAATTTGATTCTCTCCAACAACCATTGTGTCTGCCTGGTATATAGTTCTGGATACTCTAATCAAGTAGATCTATCTTATAGACCTGAAGATGGCGTCTTCTTCCCAGATCTCCTCTCTCACTCATCCACTCGTTGCAAACACTGCGAGATTTGCTGAGGCAATCTGAGTGGCGACAAGTTCAGTATTTCTTCCCTGATTTTGGTCAGTAATTTACCAGCCTGCTAAGCAATTCTCTTCCATCTTGGCCATTGGTCCTTAATATGGTGGCTTAAAACAAATGACTATGGTTTCTAAGGGTGAGGTCACATTTTTAGTTGATCTGTTTCAAAGGATATACCTTGCAAAAAAAACTTCACAATACCTTTTTTTTTAGCACATTACATCCTTCGAAAGATCAACTAAAAATATAATCTCATCCTTACAAACCATAATCATTTGTTTTAAAAGGTACCACCAGCTTACCAAGGACTTGGTAACGTGGACGGTGAAGTGCTTAGCAGGCTGTATAAAATATCACCTGAGGAAATCAGGGAAGAAATGCTGGCCTTGCTACCACTCGATTCCCTCTGAGGATCTCACGATGTTTGCAACAAGTGGAATAGTGTAGTGTCATCAGCTAAGTTCTTAACCAGCAAATCTCAACAAGGAAGATGAATATGACTATCTCGATCTCAACAAAGTTGAGGATGACTATCAGCTTTATAAAGAAGAGCGAGAGAAGACTGAAGACCATCTTAGAGAGCACTTTTCCCCTTCATGAGTCCTCTCCCAAAAAATGTATTCAAGTGTTTGACGGTACGATGAAATCAACCTCACCTACAAAGTGTCCTTCCCCTTGAGCTCAGTGTGTACAATTTCTGGTCATTGATCCATTTTCAATGCCTTTCTCAACTGTTATCCATGAAAATAGAAAAATATGTATTCTAAGTGGAAATCATTTTTTTTGGAATCCATAAATTTTAGAATGAGATTGATTCAAATTGTATTTATGAATGCATAAATAAATTCAACATTGTGAATGGGGAGCACTTGAATTGTGTAGATTACTAAGCTCAAACTTACCATTTAAGATATCTGTGCCTAATTTCTAGGCAAATTCACTGCTAAATATGCTAAAGAAAGATCAAAAAGTGTCCAATAGTTATAGGCAAATTCACTGCTAAAAATGCTAAAAAAAGATCAAAAAGTGTCCAATAGTTATAATATGCTAGGAATAGAAACCCATTAATTTTTTTACATGTCATGAAATATTTATTCTAAGGTAGAAAATAAAAATTCTGTTACTTCATTTTAGGTGTGGTGACACCACTCATTTCAAAAGAAATGAAAAATAAAAGTTCCTTAATTTGTTTCTACCTACAACTAAAAGATATATTAAAAGGTTTGTGAAAAATTCTTTTTTTAGGTCCAATTCAACAATAAATTTTATTGTGAGATTGTAAATTTTATTTATTTAAAATTTTTTTTCGAATGCATAAATGTATTTAATGTTGTGCAGTCATGGGGCAGCTCAATTGGTATTTAGAGATATGTGAAATCTTTCAAATCCCTCCTATTTCCACCGTGGCTATGGGGAGGAGGTTCGTGGCTATTACAAAAAAAATGTTATGAAAAACTTTTGAAGCATTTGAGTTGCATAGATTATATAGCTCAAACTTATTCTTCCAAAAAATTTGCTTAAATTTCCATTAGAAAATATGTTTAAAAAAAAATTAAAAATTAAATAATTATAGTATACTTAAAATAAAAATGCATTAATTCATTTTTATATATAATAAAAAAATACATATAAAGTAAAAAACAAAATATCTGTAATTTAATTTTATGACAAAAATATGTAAAATTGTTGAACCTCAGTATTAGAAAAAATTAAAAAAATAATTTCACTATCTCATGAATTTGTTTTTACCTTTATTCATTCTTTATTTAAATTAAAAAAGAAAAAGAAAAAAGAAAAGAAGTGTATAAAGTAAAAGCTCATTATTTCACAATTATCCTTTATAAAGGATAGATAATTCATATGTAAAAGACAAGTATGCCTTAAAGATATGGTTAATGGAAACATTTAGATATATAGGATGTAGAAACATCTTTCACATTAAATTTTTAATAAAATAATCAGAGACAGATTTTTAAAATAATAAAATGTAAATTTATTTTGGACATGAAGCTCAACCGATGACCCTTGATTAGAGTGTTTGGGGCTCATTGATCTGTTTTCCCCTTCCATCTCCTATAAAATAGCACATTAATAAAGTAAATGCTCATTAGTTGACGGTTGCACAAAGGGTATAGGATTCATAAAGTAAGGGTAGATGTGCCCTAAAACTAAGATAAACCACATAGCATCTACCCTAAAATTAAGATAAACCACATAGTCATTGGGGTGTTATATCATTCTTACCATTCTTCACCTTATTTTTATATAAAATACAAAGAGACGGGATTTAAAAATTATAAAATGTAAAATAAAGCAATATCACAAGGTAAACTTATATATCTTGGACTTGAAGCTCAAGTAATGACCATGGTAAGGGCTGAGGTGGTGGCATCATGGGGGGTCATTGGTTGTGCTTCATGGGTGGGATCATGGGGAGTCATTGGTTGTGCTTCATGGCTCGTGAGAGAGGAGATCTTTATTGTTGACGTTTTGAAAGTGGCCATGCATTCTTTGTTGGAAATATTAATCCCAATCACCGCTTTAAACATACTTTGGAGGTAAAATGACTCAAGTGAGAGAAGAAGTACAGTGAAGACTATTTCGCAACACAACACAGAGGTTAAAGCATTTAATTAAGTTTAGTAAATAAGTATCGACAATCATTCACTCTGCCACTGTTGCCCACACTCCACGCCACTATTGCCCAACACAGCACATAAGTTAAGGCATTTAATGAAGTTTAGTAAATAAGTATCCATTCACTCTTTCAGTATTGCTCACACTCCACAACACGTGCAAGTTTAGAAAACCATTTATTATGTAACTCTTTCATGTATTAATGTCAAATTTGTATGTTGAGATAAATATGGATGTAAAAGTCATTTTGTATGTTGGGCAAGTGAAAGAGTGAGAAAGTCTTTGAGGTAGTGAGGAGAAAATCGTGGAGGAAATATTAAATATTGGTGTGTGCGGGGTGCGGGAAAATGGGTTAAATCGCAGCAAATTTATTGTGAATGTGTTTCCTTATGTTTTGACATATAATATAAAGTGTGACTTGTTTTGTTATGGTATTAATTGAATGTGTTTCCTTATGTTTTGACATATAATATAAAGTGTGGCTTGTTCTGTTATGGTATTAATCTTTCACCAGTAAATTTACCACCTCTCTTGTTTTACTCTTTGTTGTGGGTAAAATTTCTAGCAAAAAAAACAAGTGTTTTTACTAGCAATTAAAATTTGTTTTGAGGGCAGAATTTTTGAAACGTAGAAAGTGTTTTCTTTCACTCAGAAATGGCAAAATTGACTGATCCTCAAATACCTCAATTTAATGGCAAAAATTATGATTATTCGGCTATTACAATAAATGCCTTGTTTTCATCTCAAGACATTTGGGATTTGGTGGAGAATGGCTTTCAAGAAACAACATATGCAACAACATACAATGCCTTGTCTCAAGCAGAAAGAGATTTGTTGAGGGAAAATAGGAAGAAGGATGCAAAATCCCTCTTCTACATTTTTTAAGCAGTTCATGAAAGTATTTTACCAAGGGTTGCAGTACCAACGAAGTCCAAACAAGCATGGGACACCGTCTAGACAGCCTACCAAGGCATGGCAAAAGTTAAGAAAGCAAAACTGCAAATGTTAAAAAAGGATGCAAAATCCCTCTTCTACATTTTTTAAGCAGTTCATGAAAGTATTTTCCCAAGTGTTGCAGTGGCAACGAAGTCCAAACAAGCATGGGACACCCTCCAGACAGCCTACCAAGGCATGGCAAAAGTTAAGAAAGCAAAACTGCAAATGTTGAGACGATATTTTGAAACATTTTGTATGAAAGAGTCTGAGAATGTGGACTCATTTCTTACACATGTTATTGGGTTGGTTACTCAAATTAGGTCTCATGGTGAGATATTTGAAGAAAGGAGCATAGTTGAGAAAGTTTTGAGAAGTTTTCCAACAAGTTTTGATGCCATTGTTGTGGCAATAGAAGAGACAAAGGATCTCTCATAGTTTTCAGTGGATGAGCTTCATGCATCACTACAACAAGCTTCTCATTGGAGCATGCTTTCAAGGCAAAAGTTTCCTTTGGTCAAGGTCGAGGCAGAGCAAGATCATATGCTAGAGGAAGAGGAAGAAACCCACACAGAAGTGGAAGAAGTAGCCCTTCAAGCACAAGTGGAAGTGGGACTAATCAAAATCCAAGTTAGGGCCCAGGCCAAAATCAAGCACAAGGTCAGAGGTATGATAAATCTCAAGTTCAATGTCATCACTGCAAGAAGTATGGTCATTATGAAAATGAATTTAGAAAGAAGAAATATGACATTAGTAACAAACCAAGTGTAAATTTCTCAAAAAAAAATTAGAACCATGATAGCATGTTTTTAGCTTTTAATGTAGCACAAGAAAGACAAAGTGATATATTTCATCTAGATTCAAGTTGTAGCAACAACATGTCAGGGAACATAGAAATGTTTTCCAATCTAGATGAAAGTGTGAAATCTGAAGTGACATTAGGGACGGATAGAAAACTCTCTGCCATGGGAAAAAGGAAGAGTTAATATCCTAACAAAGAAGGGGGAGAAGAAGTACATCTAAGATGTCTACTTTGTCCCCGATCTTAAGCATAATCTCATAAGAATTGGGTAACTCATGCAAAAGTGCTACAATGTCTTTTACAAAAATGATGTGTGCACAATTTTGGATATGCCTCCAAGTAGACAGCTGATTGCAAAGGTTCATATGGCAAACAATAGAATGTTTTCCCTAAAGATAAGAACATATTTGAAAGAAGAAGGTGCACAAGAAAAACTATCAATGAACTCACAAGAGGATGGAAGAAAAGATGCAGCTGTCATACAAGTGAACTATCAAGCAGAGGTCAAAGATGAAAATTGGTTATGGCATTTGAGATTTGGACATCTCAACTTTTGAGGTTTGGACATTTCAAGAGGTTTGAATTTGTTGCATAGGAAAGGCATGGTGAAGGGATTACCACTCATAGAAAAACCGGACAACCTATGCATCTTGGGCAAGCAACATAGAGAGACGTTTCCAATAGGAAAGTCAATAAGGGAAAATGCACCTTTGGAGATTTTCCACTCAGATTTATGTGGCCCAATGCAGACACCATCAATTAGTGGCAGCCATTATTTATTGACCTTCATAGATGACTACATAAAGAAGAGATGGGTATATCTGCTCAAACAAAAAATTGAAGTGTTTAAGCACTTTTGCCAATACAAAGCTCTTTTTTAGAATTAAAGTGGACACTACATCGAAGTCCTTAGGACTGACAGAGGTGGCGAATACATCTTAAATGATTTCCTACGATTTTGTAGGGAGCATGGAATTCACAAGCAACTTACAACAAGATATACATCTCAGCAAAATGGTGTAGCGATGTAGTATTCCTAACCCAGAATATTCCTCAAACACCAGCAAAAACTCAAACCAAATATATGCAAATCATATAATAACCCAGAAGTGATAAAATAATAGTGGAACAACATATAATAATGTAAACCGAAAATATAAGCAGATACACAAGAAACGCAGCGAGAAATTCTGAGCCATTTTATTATACTAAGCAATAAATGAGTACAAGAGGTGATTAGACAGATGGCACCTCGACTTGCACAAGGTAAGTGAAGAAATACTCTCAGAATGATAAGAATGGCCTCTCTGCGTGGATGTTCTTGTTTTGCTACTGTTGCTAGAAAACAAATGATGATTTGGGGTTGCTCCCCTCCTCGGAAAAAGCTGAAACTCTAGATTCGGGCTCTACTCAAGAAACCCAGAAAGCTTTCCTGGAATGGTTCACCCTCGAAAAACAACCTCTTGGGGTTCTGCACAGTTCCTCAATGCCCTGCTCTGCCACTGAAGAAAACCCCTCTAAACTTTGCCTGAAACATGGCCTGAAACCTTGCCAAAAACCCTCCAATGAGACAAGAGCTGGACCCCTGCTCAATCTCCTAGCATAAATCCACCTACAAAACCCCAATCCAACACTACAACCAAAAAGAACTGCATCCCTCTCCAAGTACTACGCAGTCCTCCAAAATGCTGATGAAACTACTGCTGAAATGTTGATAAAAGTACTACTGAAATATCGATGGAAATACCTTGCCCAAGCAGGCACTCGAAGTCCGCCAGGGTTAAGGGTGAGATCTCTGAATGGAGACACTCAATGCAATAAACAGTGTTGCAGACCAGGTAAACAGCCAGCGTGCTCAAAAGTCGAAACGACTAGCTCAAAATGCACATAACTGAATGATCAAAATCAGGGGGCTCCTCTCTCTTGTATAGCCTTCGCCTCTCTCAATCCCAAGGCTCACCTCTTCCTACGTGGTTCCCCTCTTGCCACGTGTTCCTTCCCTCTTGCACAGTCTCTCCATGTGTCTGCGTGGGCTCCATTTCTGCGTCCCCCTTTGGCCCCCTTGGCTCCCCCTTAAGTCACAACATTGTGCTACTAGGAAGTGAATTTTTATTCTAAAAGTGAGTTATGTCCCCTGTCCTCACTTTTTTATTTACAAATAACTACAGAAGGCAAAAATTGAACAAAATTGAATATTCCAATTAGCCATGTCTAATTAGGAATATTACAGTCTCCCCCGGCAAAATGTTGCTTGTCCTCAAGCAACTAAAGTGATGGATGCTGCAAGATCTTCTCATTCTCCCAAGTGGCATCCTCATCCGGCAAATTCTTCCACCTCAACAAGAATTCTCAGTCTGTCCTGTTCCGTAGCTGCCTCTCCCTGGTATCAATGATAGCCTCCGACTGCAATACCAAATGCCCCTCGTCATCCATGGGTGGTAGCTCATCTGTCACTATCACCTACTGCCCCAATGCCTTTTTTAGGCACGATACATGAAAAATGTTATGAATTCTACTACCTTGGGGCAACTCCAACTCATATGCAACCTGTCCAACCTTGTGAATCACCCTCTACAGCCCATAAAAGTGGAGCTTGAGCTTCTCAGCCCCCTTTTGCTTTAGTGACGACTGTCGGTATGGCTGTAATCATAGGTAGACCATGTCCCCCACCTCGAACTATCTCTCCACCTGACCCCTATTGGCATACAGCTTCTGCTAGTTCTGTGTTGTAGCCATGTTATCCTTGAGAGCTCGGAGAATATCCTGACTCTCTAGGATCCAAATCTTGGCTCTAGGAGCCCTGCTATCACCAAACATCACGTCAACAAAAGATAGAGGATGATACCCATATAAGGCATAGAATGTTGACATACCAATGGAAAAGCTCCTTGCAAAACCTGCCCATGAAAGGGTTGTCCCTGTCATTGACGATGGTCTTAGGAAGACCATGTAGCCTGAAGATCTCTTTGAAGAATAGCTCGACCACCTGTGTTGCTGTATAGTGTGCGGATAGGCAAAAAAGTGTGTGTACTTCGTCAGTCGATCAATGACGACAAAGATACAACCCTTGCCCTGTATCATGGGAAACCCTGTGATGAAGTCCATCGAAATACTCTCCCATTTCCTCTCCTGAATGGGAAGAGACTGCAATAATCCCACGGGATGGCTCATCTCTCCCTTGTTCCTCTGGCAAATATCGCACTCCCGAATGTGCTGGAGTATGTCCTCCTTGAGACCCTTCCATGAGAACCTCTCCCTAATGGCCCTGTAGGTTTTGGTAAACCCCTGATGTCTTGCCAACAGTGGATCATGCGATGCTTGGAGTATCTTATTCTTGAGCTGAGACCCCTCAGTCAAGAAGATCCGGTCCCTGTACTAGATGATCTCATCAACCACCCTGTACCTGTCATCTGCCACCTGCCCATCGAGAACCTCACATGCAAACCTTTCCTTGGAGTACTCTACTAAGAGTCGAGCCCTCCATTCTGTATCCAAACTCATAAGAGGCAACGTGGCTGGTCTACGTGAAAGGGCATCTGCTACCATGTTGTTCTTACCCTTGACATACTCAATGTCAAAGTCATATGCATGGATCTTACTAATCCACTTCTGCTGCCTCTCCTGTAGTTCCTTCTGCTCTGAAAAGAACTTGAGGCTATTGTAATCAGTCCTCACCCTGAACCTGTTACCCACCAGATACTGTCGGTACTTAACCAATGCATGCATGATGGCTAACATCTCTTTGTCGTATATAGAATACAACCTCTCATGCAGAAGGAGCTTCCGAGTCTCAAAGGCTATAGGATGACCTCCCTGCATCAACACTATGCCGATCCCCTCTCCCGATGCATCACACTCCAAAACCAAAGGTTGTACAAAATCTGGGAATGCAAGCATTGGGAAACTACTCATAACCTCCTTGAGCCTATCAAAGGCTCGCTGCGTTGTATCTGACCAACTGAATGCCCCCTTCCTCGTCAAATCTGTTAAGGGTGTAGCAAGCTGCGAGAAACCTTTGACGAACTTCCAATAGTAGGCACAAATGCCAATGAACCCTTGAAGTTCCGTCACATTTCTCAGCTCCGGCCATTCTTTGATGGCCCTAATCTTCTCCTCGTGGACTCTCACTCCATCCACTCCTATGATATGTCCCAGATACAACATCTCCGCCAACCCAAACTCACAGTTGGAGAGTTTGGCATAGAACTATTTCTCCTGTAAGATACGCAATACCGTCTCAATGCGCTGGAGATGCTCCTTCCAACTCTTGCTGTAATTGAGAATGTCATCAAAGAATACCAACACAAACTTCCTCAAGTGACTATGGAAGATGTGATTCATGCAGGACTGAAATGTAGCAGGGGCGTTGGTTAGCCCAAAAGGCATCACCAAGAACTCAAAGTTCCCATAGTGACACCTGAAGGCGATCTTGGGAATGTCCTACTCCCTCACGCGAATATGATGGTACCCAGATCTGAAATCAATCTTTGAGAAGAATCGTGCTCTCCTCAACTCGTCCATCAACTCATCAATCCTTGGTATGGGGTACCTGTTCTTCAGGGTCTTCTTGTTCAGGGCCCTGTAGTCAATGCACATCCTCAATGTACCGTTCTTCTTCATCACCAACACCACAGAAGAAGCAAAAGGACTCATGCTCGATCGAATGTGCCAAAGTGCCAACAAATCCTGGATATCCCACTCAATCTCATCCCGATAGGCCTTGGGGTGCCTATAAGGGGTGGTGATCACTGCCTGAATGCCCTTCTCAAGCTCGATAATGTGCTCAAACCCCCAATCCGATAGCTGTCCTGGTGGAATCTCCCCAAACACTATGGCATACCGATCAAGGATGGAATGTATCTCTGGATGTACCATCTGCCCTATAGTCCCTGCCTCTGATTCACGCAGTTCCACTGCCCACTCTATGTCTCCCTTCCGGAAGACTACCTCCATCCGATGAGCCAACACAGTCTAAGGCGGATATGTGTGTTGTCCCCATATCTTCTCATGCCTCCTTGCCTTCTCATCATCCCACTCCATCTCTAGGGTCTTCCAATCTATTGTGACCTTCCCTAGAGTGATAAGCCACTGAAAACCTAGTATCATGTTGGTGTCTGGGATATCGACCACGAAAAAGTGGTTAGTCAATGTGTAACTTCCCATCGTCACTGAAAGCTCTGGAACATAACATGCACACGTCATGGTCTGATCTCCTAGGACCAAGACTGAAAACCCATCGAAGCTCTCTATCTGAATACCTCTCCACTCAACCATCTATGCATTGATGAAGTTGTGGGTTGCCCCACTGTCAACCAAAACTGATACGCACTGGCCACGTATTGTCCCTCATACGCGTAGCATCAGATACTTGGGAACTCCTCGCAACGCTACAAGGGCCCCTCTGGTGGGTGGAAAAGATGCACCACCTGCTGCTAGTGGTGGAGGTGGGAAAGGTCCCTGTATGACATGGCTATCTCCCGCCTCCACATCCTCCTCATCATCCTCTTCTCCACTGCTCTCGAAGAAGACCTCAATAAAATTGTGCTTTGCCAGCAGCACATCTATGTCCTAGTGCCCATGGCTCCTTACAGGTGAAGCAAACCCGCTTCTTCTTCAACTCCCTCCTAGCATCGTCGTCAAGATGTACTTGTCCTAGATTCCCCTTTGGAGGAGGAACCCTCAAATCCTTCCCCTTAGACTGAAAAGTCTATCTCTAGGGGTAAGGTGTCTCGGACCTAGGTAAGACATCATGTAAGTCTCGGGTCCTGTTAATAGCGTCCTAGGGTGTGGCTAGTTTAGTGGACCGGACTAAACCCCGAAATGGCTCTGCTAACCCCTCAACATACATGTAGACCCTCCGCGTCATGGATAGGTGTGACACCATTGTAGAGACCCTCAAGAAATCTGCAATGTAGGTCTCTAGGCTCCCTGTCTATTTGAGCCTTGTCAGCTCAACAAAATGCTGCTCTGGATCCCTCCGATCAAATCACTCCATCAGTGTCCTGGTAAACTCATCATATGTCGTCACTCTAGAGTGCCCTATTGTAACCATCCCATGAAACCACCAATCCTGGGCCTCACCATCCAAATGCAATGTTGCCACCTTGATGGCCTCTGTCTCCGACATCTGGTTAAGCTGGAAATAAATGTCCAGCTTCTCCACCCAAGAATGTTTTGAACTGTTTGATGAACCATCAAATGTAGGCAAGTGGAATCTACTCGTTGAATGATGGGTGTCACCATAATGGTAATTTCGGTACCATCTGTGATGGTCGCAGGGTCTACTATCCCGCTGGAGCTAAACAAAATCTCTGAATGAGAGGGCTTCCTTGAACTCCTACCCATAGGCTTGGTACTCTGCAAAATAATCGCCCATATCTCTGGGCTCTGCCTCCTGCTCTAATGTCCAGGCTCTGCAAACCCCTCAACATACATATAGACCCTCCGTGCCATGGATAGGTCTGGCACCATGACGGAGACCCTCAAGAAATCTGCAATATAGGTCTCTGGGCTCCCTGATTGTTTGAGCCTCGTCAACTCAACAAAATGCTACCAGGGATCCCTTCAATCAAATCGCTCCATCAGTCTCCTGGTAAACTTGGCATATGTCATCACTGTGGAGTGCCCCAGTGTAACCATCCCATGAAACCACCAATCCTGGGCCTCGCCATCCAAATGCAATGTTGCCACCTTGATGGCCTCTGCCTCTGATATCTGGTTAATCTAGAAATAAATGTCCAGCTTCTCTACCCAAGACTTTGCTGAACTATTTGATGAGCCATCAAACGTAGGCAAGTGGAATCTACTCACTGCATGGTGAGTGTCTCCATCATGGTAATGCCGGTACCCTCTGTGATGGTCATGGGGTCTACTATCCTACTGGAGCTAAACAAAATCTCTGAATGAGAGGGCTTCCCTGAACTCATTTCCATAGGCCTGGTACTCTGCAAAATAATCACCCATATGTCCAGGCTCTGCCTCCTGCATGGCTACGACCCCCGTGTCTGCTCCTAAGAAAGTGGGCATGGTAGAGCGTGTAGGGGCATGTGAGGCCACCTGTTGCACAGTATCACGCTACTCTGGCAAGTGATGGGATGCAACTGATCCCTCACCAATCTGAAAACTCGTGGGCTCTCACGCTGTCTAGCCTCTACTGTCCTGAATCTCTACCCCATCACCTCAATCTGCCTCGACAGATCCTGCATTTATTTGAGGAGCATATCCGCAAATCTCTTCCCATCCTCGTCAGCCATCTATTCTACGTCCACTATTAGCTCTCTCTATTCTCGTCTACCATAGGATCCTCCTGTTCTGCGTCCACCACATGAACACAATGTCCCTCTCCGTAAGTGTTCTCCAACCTACGCCCAATGTCTTTGTATCTCTAACCTCTGTAACAGATATAGGATTTTTCCCTCAGTGTCATAGATTGCTAGCTCCACAGGCTGAGCCAGATCTATGATCTGATACCACTGTAATATTCCTAATCGAAAATATTCCTCAAACCCCAACAAAACCTCCAACCAAATATGTGCAAATTATATAATAACCCAAAAGTGATAAAATAATAGTGGAACATCGTATAATAATGTAAACAGGAAATATAAGCAGATACACAAGAAACGCAACGAGAAATGCTAAGCCATTTTATTATACTGAGCAATAAATGAGTACAAGAGGTGATTAGACAGATGGAACCTTGACTTGCACAAGGCAAGTGAAGAAATACTCTCAGAATGACAAGAATAGCCTCTCTACGTGGATGCTGCTGTTACTGCTAGAAAAAAATGATGATTTTGGGTTGCTCCCCTCCATGGAAAAGATGAAACTCTCAATTTAGGCTCTACTCAAGAAACCCAGAAAAACCCTGAAATCTTTCCTAGAATGGTCGAGCCCCCAAAAACACCCTCTTGGGGTTCTACATAGTTCCTCAATGCCCTGCGCTACCACTGAAGAAAACCCCTCTAAACTCTGCCTGAAACACGGCCTGAAACCCTGCCAAAAACCCTCCAATGAGACAAGAGCTGGACCCATGCTCAATCTCCCAGCATAAATCCACCTGCAAAACCCCAATCCAACACTACAACCAAAAAGAACTGTGTCCCTCTCCAAGCACTACGCAGTCCTCCAAAATGCTGATGAAGTTGCTGCTGAAATGTTGATAAAAATACTACTGAAATATCGATGGAAATACCTTGCCCGAGCAGGCACTCGAAGTCCCCCGGAGACACTCAATGCACTAAATAGTGTCGCAGACCAGCTAAACAACCAACGTGCTCAAAAGTCGAAACAACTAGCTCAAAATGCACATAATTGAATGATCAAAATGAGGGGACTCCTCTCTCTTTTATAGGCTTTGCCTCTCTCAATCCCAAGGCTCACCTCTTACTACATGGTTCCCCTCTTGCCACGTGTTCCTTCCCTCCTACGCAGTCTCTCCATGTGTCTGCATAGGCTCCATTTCTGCGTCCCACTTTGGCCCCCTTGGCTCCCCTTTAAGTCACAATGTTGTGCTACTAGGAAGTGACTTTTTGTTCTAAAGCCTCACTTTTTTATTTACAAATAACTACAGAAGGCAAAAATTGAGCAAAATCGAATATTCCAATTAGCCATGGCTAATTAGGGATGTTACAGGCAGAGAGGAAGAATAAGACCATTATGGAGATGACAAGGAGTATGTTGAATGCAAAGCATTTGCCAAATTATTATTGGGCTGAAGTTGTCGCTTGTGCAACATTATCTTGAACAGATGTCCAACCAAAAGTGTCCATAACATAGTTCCTAAAGAGGCATGGAGTGGAAGAAAGCATAGTGTCACTCACATGAGAGTGTTTGGATGTGTGGCATATGCACATGTCCTAGATGAGTTTTGGAAGAAGTTGGATAGAAAAGGAGAGAAATGTATATTTGTTGTATACAGTGATGAATCCAAGGTCTACAAACTCTACAATCCATTAACCAAGAAGGTCATAATCAACGGAGATGTGCAGTTCGAAGAAGAGGAAGCATGGGATGGAAGTATAGAGAAGACAACGATGTCAAAGCATGTATACCATAGCAAGTAATTCCTCAATAGTGACTCCCTCTACACCTGTTGTATGGCAGTGGTTGGGTGTGGGTCGGGTCCACTGTGCCCACCCCATATTACATTATGGTTAAGGGAGTTTGGAGGAGGGTCCAGCGAGGTCATGGCTGCCAGCCCAATAAATTTTATTTGTGTGGTGGCTGGGGGTCGGCGCGGATCATGGACTGTCGACCCAAAATTATTTAAATTTTGTATTTGAGTCCTAGTGGGGGTGGCAGGGGTCATGTCCCGCCACCCATTTTAATATATTTTTTTGCTATAAAACAAAAAACGAATTGGCCATTTTTGAAAATTCGAAATTTGACCATAGGAGACAAATTAATCAGGGCACAAATTCACCTAGAATCTGGCCCAGGTTGGCCGAATTTTGTCCAAATTACAGCCTCCTTAAGCCCACCTAGTCACTAAAGTCAACCTGAACTTGGACTTCTCCTAACTTTCACATACGAACTCAGTTTGACAAACCATTCACACCACCACAACCAGGACAACGAGATCTACACTTTGGTCCTAGTTTGAAATCATTCTGGTCACTTTGATTTTCGAGCTTCCATAAGCCCTCTTTGTCCTAAGTGTGTCTCTGGAGCCACTTGGATCAGAACATGATGAGGAGAGGGCAATCAAAGGCAAGGAAGTCACTAGGTAACTACTCGAAGAGTGTTATTGCAAGGAGGGTGTCACACTTGGACATCATGGAGGTTGCACCACGAAGATAACAAACTAAATTATGATGTTAGATGTAAGCCTCCATCACGTTGTTGAACTGTACATTTGACATTTGCTGCATCAAACTACCACTTCTATACATCTAATTAACAATCGAGTTCTCGGTTCTAGTGCAATGGGAAAATCACTACCATGAATCTCTTTAGGGAACAACAATTTCCCAAAGATCTTAGTCATATATTTGTTGGTTAGTTTTACAGTCCAAGATTCAAGAACCTTACCATCATGCTTGTGGCTTAGCCACCTTCCAACTAATGCGATAAAAACACCTAGTAATATTTTCACACTAAACACTATACAATAAACTTAACCCTAATACTAGCTAGACTTTGGAAGGTTTTTGGATTGATTGTTAGTGAAACTCATTGTAGTTAGGTGTGCTAATGTGTGTTGAGTGTTAGCGAGTGCTAGGGAAACACAAGGGAGCACTAGGTGAAAATGCATGGAAATGAATGAATAAGAGTGTGTGATAGGGAGTTTCAATGAGTTCCAAGTGTGGTAAGAGGGGAGTGACATGGTATCCTAAGTAGCGCTAAATCATTCTAGCGTGCCAGAGCGACATGTAGCCAATATGTGTTAGGTTCCAAGGTGTTCCAACTAGTGCTAGGAAGTGTTAGGGAGCATTAGGGAAACACAAGGGAACACTAGGTGAAAATAATGCATGCAAATGAAAGATTAAGAGTTTGTGACAGGAAGTGTCAATGATTTCAAGGTGTGCTAAGGAGGGAGTGACAAGGTATGCTAAGCAGTGATAAGGAATTCTAGAGGCCAGGGAAACATGCCAAGATGTGTTAGGTGCTAAGGTGTGCCAATTCATGCTAGGGAGAGTTATGGAGTGTCAGGGAAAAACAAGGGAGAACTAGCTTCAAATGCACAGAAATGAATGAATAAGAGTATGTGACAGAGATTGTCAACAAATTCTAGGTGTGCTAAGGAGGGAGTGGCAAGGTATGCTAGGTAGTTCTAAGGAATACAAAAGTGCTAGGGCGACATGTCAAGATGTGCCAAGTCCTAGGGTGTGCCAATGTGTGTCAGGGAGTGTTATAGCTCCAAATCTCACCCTTGATATTTGTGACGCTCCATTTATGGCCTAGGGCAACCCCTCCTTCCAGACCTGGTCCAAATACTTAAAAAACAACGTTTTACTCCCTATACACAACATTGGCCTGAGCTAAACACGTGTGTATGCGGGTCCGGCTATACCCAACCCGCATATATGTCTTAAAACACTTAAAAAAATAAATCTTCTTAATTTCAGGCGGAGATCACAGGTTTTACCTATTGCTTACCTATTAGTGCCTATGACCCAACTGTTCCCAACGAATTCCCAACTAAAAGACTACTTTGGGAGAAGTATAAAGGCTTCAATGGGAAGGCCTAAGGGAGGAGAAAATAGAGATAAATTTACTCTGCTAAGATTATCCTTGTTCAAGTCTGAAGATCCTTGTGCTTCCAGCACTCCCCCCATTACAGGAAACCCTTGTTTCCTTGAGCTTTGATGTTATTTCACTAGTTGAGATATCTTTGTATGTCATGGAAGGAGCCTTTTGAAGACTTGGGATTAAATGGATCTGGAGGACGGTTCCATCTAATCCCAAGTCTTCAAAAGGCTCCTTCCATGACTCATAGAAAGATATCTCAACTAGTGAAATAACATTAAAGCTCAAGGAAACAAGGATTTCCTGTAATGGGGGGAGTGCTGGAAGCGCAAGGATCTTTAGACCTGATCAAGGATAATCTTAGCAGAGTAATTTTCTCTCTATTCTCTCCTCCCTTAGGCCTTCCCATTGAAGCCTTTATACTTCTCCCAAAGTAGTTTTTTAGTTGGGAATTCGTTGGGAACAGTTGGGCCACGGGAACTAATAGGTAATCAATAGGTAAAACCCGTGATCTCCACCCGAAATTAAGGAAATTTAATTTTTCTAAGTGTTTAAGACATATACGCGGATTGGTTATACCCGGACCCGTGTACACACATGTTTATCTTAGGGCAATGTCGCGTATAGGGAGTAAAACACTGCTTTTTTAAGCATTTGGACCAGGTTTGGAAAGAGGGGTTGCCCTAGGCCATAAATGGAGCATCACAAATATCAAGGGTGAGCTTTGGAGCTATAACAGGGAGTGCCACAAGAACACAAGAGAGAAATAGTTCAAAATGCATGGAAATGAACGGATAAGAGTGTGATAGGGAGTGTGAGCAAGTTCCAATTGTGTTAAGGAGGGAGTAACAAGGTTATATGCTAGGAAGTGCCAAGGCATGCTAGAGTGTTAGGGCATGTTAGGTAGTGGTAGGGTCTGTTAGGGAGTGACAAATCATGCCAAGGAATGCAAGGGATGATAATGTGTGCTATGTAGTTCCAATGGATTGTTATATGTTCCAGATGTTATGGCATGTGAAGATGTAAACTATGTTTCTTAGTTGTTTTATGGGCATAGTTGGATGTGAGCTTTGAATTGGTAACTTGTTAAGTGGGATGAGTTAATATTGGACATTAGAAGACTAAGATGAGTTATAGGCCATTAGGGGAATGAGGCATAGTCTAGTTGTAGTAAATGTAACTTGGTAAAGTTGTTGTGGTCAAGGCAGGACTTAGTTGGGTTCCTAAGTCTAAAAGAAAATAAGGGTGGTTATGAGGGCATGATAATTAAGGAGTGCCATGGCTTGCCAAGGAATGAAAAGATGTGCTGACATATGCCAAATAGTTTCAATGCATGCCGAGAATTGTTTGGGAGTGTCCGGGAATCATAAGGGAAAGCTAGGTCAAAATGCATGGAAATGAATGAATAAGAGATTATGCCAGGGAGTGTCAGTGAATTCTAGGTGTCCCATGGATGAAGTGTGTTAGGATAATTCCATATTAGGACTTGTAGGAGTAAAGCCTAGGATTGTGATAAGAGGATGGAAAAAGAAGTTTCAGACAAAGGGAGACTTTGGTCTAGGCACAACACTATTTTTTCAATGACTTGGTTGGGTTCCCAAGTCACAAAAAAAGTAAGGCTATCTATGAGGGCATGAAAAATAGGGAGTGCCAAGCTGTGCAGGGAATTTCAGGAAGTGCTAACACATGTTATAAAGTTCCAAGAAATGTTAGGCATGTGAAGACATGCCAAGTTCTAAGGCATACCAATGTGTGCTAGGTTCTAGGATGTGGTGCCAACACATGCTAGGAATTGCCAAGGAAACACAAGAGAGGACTCGTTTCAATTACATGTAAATGAATGAATGTGCATGTGTGACAGGGAGCGTTAACAAGCTATAGTGTGCTAAGGAGGGAGTGAAAATGTATGATAAGAAGTTCCAATAGATGATGGAATGCTAGGAAATCCTGCTAAGATGTGACAAGTGCCATGGTGTGCCAATGTGTGCCAAGGAGTGTTAGGGAGTGCTAGGGAAACATAAGGGAGCACTAGTTCATAATGCATGGAAATGAAGGAATAAGAGTGTGTGTCATGGAGTGTCAGTGAGTTCCAAGTGTGTTAAGGAGGAGTTACAAGGCATGCTTGGAAATGCTAAGGAATACTAAAGTTCTAGGGTGACATGCGGCTAAGATGTGCCAACGCATGCAAGGAAGTGTTAGCTGGGAGTGCTAAGGAAACACAAGTGTTAGCTGGGAGTAATCAACAAATGTTTGAACCTTGATTCTAATCAAGTGTTGGCCAACAAGTC
>APFE031554426.1:8541-34669 GCA_000404065.3 Pinus taeda
AACTGAAAATGCTGAAAGAGACAATGATGGGGGTCCAGATGGACTTGGTAGGTGGCCACCAATATCCACCTGGATCAAACCATTTTCCGATCTAATTCATGAACGTTTATTTATGTTGCCTATCATAATTGAACTAACTATCTTTATCAATTCCAAAAACTGACTTTGGGAATAGTTATCAATTACCCTCTCCTTTAAAAAAGAATGATTTTACACTACAAAACATATCTATATTATATATATATATATATTATATATTATATATATATATATAATATATATATATATATTATTATATATATATATTATAATATACGCCATACATTTTATATATTAACAATATACATAATTGAATTTAGGACTATAAAGTTGGTATATGAGTAATGGAATAAAGAATATGCGTGTGGGCCACTCATATGTAACGGCATCAATGTCAAAGGTAAATAAACCACATATGTTGGTGGTGAGCTGTATCAACAATTGAAAATTGTAATTGAAACCTAAGCTTGTCGCCATACATACACCACATGACCGAAACATCAAATTACTTACGGGGCACCTTTGGTGGTCTTTGAAAAGGAGAATATTGCTACCATAATGAATAATAATTGTCGATCTTATGATGGGCGGGACCACATTTCGATATAAACCCCATGCAATTTGTGCCACTGGGGTGCTATTGGATTTGGGCAAAATGAATAGAAGCCTTCGACCAATTTGGCACCCAATTTTTACTCCCATTTGCCTATAACGGCTACACTTCAGCGTTCAGCCTAAATATGCTTGATATATCCTCTTGATCTACAACACTTAATTCATAGGATCCATCGGGATTTGTGTTCAACATTTTTTTACAACAACATCTAAATACTCAATTTGTTTAGAACCCATACTTATTGATTTTAAATGTATAGCTACCTCGAGAAAAATCTTTGGAAAAGGAAGCAGCTCCAGTGCTTCATTCAAAACTTTAAAACTTATCTTGCTCTATTTGCATTGCCTACAGCTAGTTGAAGAAAATGAGAGTGTTGAAGATACAACAGAGACAGTGACTGTGGCTGTTATTTTTCTTTCATAAGTGCAAAAATTGTTGCAAATATTCACATTTATGATTGAGAGCTCCCCAACTGATGTTCCATGTTGGCATGTTTAATTATAACATCTAGGAGACTAGGGGCTAGCTCTGTGTAAAGTAAACCTATACCAACCGCCTCCACTTCTACTGCAACTATTCAAATTCAATGTACTTATCACAAAGAGGATAGGATAAGTAGCTAGTTCCGACATATGACAAGCCTCACTCAAATAACCTTTGAATGGCCTCTGGATCTTCATATGCCGTCATTGCAAAGATTTCATAGTGCATCCATATATCCACCAAGTAAGTCATAACTTGGACTACTCATTCATATACCTCAACCATTTTTTAGCACTACCTGAGCATGGTTCATGATCTGCATACTTCTAGTATCCATAGAATTAAAGGAACTTTGCTAAGAAAGCATCATATACTTTTGCGATTTTTGGAAAATATTCCTCTGCTATCTTTTCGGTATCTTGAATAAGAGAATTTCATGCATTAAAATATGTTGAGTTTTCCCTTACTATGCTCCATAGCCTTTCTTCTTCAGTAGTGATAGCAAGAGTCTGCTCATATTGTTGTTATTCATGTTCCTTGTTCTCTCCAAGCACAATATTTCCATTCTCCTCAACATGATGTTCAGTAGAAGAAAATTGGTTTGCATCTGCCATGTTGGTGGCTACTGTAGCTCCATAATCTGTAGCTAGAGAGGATTGATCCATCGTAGGAACTGGAACTCCCATATACCCAGTTACAACATAATTTTTACTAGCAGCTACAACTTGGTAAACTGTTGATGGAGGAGTCTAATTTGTCACAGGCTCTTGTTCAGTCAAGCCATATTTATTTCCATCATTCAATCTAGAATTATCCACAATACCATAAACATTAGCTGTTGAAGTTGGTTCCATTGTAGGATCTTGATTTCTGCTAAAATTGTCTCCATCAGAAAAACCAATGACAGCTACATCAACATAGGTACTAGGGATAGGAACTCCCTCCATCACAGGTTCTTGATGTTGGGTAAAGATTCTTCCATTAGGAAATTGAGTAGAATCTGCACCTTCATAACCCCAGTATCATCTCCAACTGCATATTCCATGACTGTTGGAGCTTGATTTACTGTGGGCTCTTGGTATCCCATCAAATTAATATTTAAACCCAATTTTATATTCTTATTATTCATGGTCCAAATCCAAGATGCAAGGGAATAACGAAACTTTGAAACCTTTCTTTGAGACTGTAACATGTACCAAAACAACAAGACATATTGCAAGTGACATTCAATCTCCAACCAAAATGAGGTGTGGTATACATCTTGGTATTTATCTACTTCATGAAGGAATACCTCATGAAATCCACGAATACTTATCCCAACATGATATCTACAAAGGTAATGACTCCTACAAGCTTCTCTCTTGACCTTCAGCCATAAAAGTTACCACTCCTTTTATCAAAATTAATCATCTTTACCTTGCCCAAGGAGCATTTATAACAAACTCTCTTCTTCTTGTAAACCATGAAGGATATTTAGTAGAGAATCACCCAAACATTGGAAGAATATTTTTCTCTATTCTAAATAATAAATACTCTCTGAATTATAATTGTATTCTTTGTATACTAATAAAAACATTACTACTTCCATTACTTTACAAAACAACTGTAAGAGTAAATCCTTTAAGAATCCCTACTTCAAAATGAATTCCATTTCTATTGATCACATGGAAATTATACTAATTATGGAAGAGAAACTATGTTAAGAGAAAAAGGGAGTGTGGAATTTCCTTTAACTTTTAAACTTACTTTGGATAAATCCATATATGTTGTTAAACATCTCAACCCTTTCCATAATTTGGGATGTTGTCATACAAAATATCCTTAGAGATTTTCTTCTTGCCTTCTTGAAAAAATCCCTCATTACTATACATGTTAATTTTATGATTTTTTTTTTTATTGCAAAATCTTTGTCATTTTAATGGTACAAGATCAAGCTACAATATCATACTAGATTGAGCTACAACATATGGCTTCATTTGGGGAAAGCATTTTTCTTGCAAAATGATGAGAACCGTATATCATTGGCATTAGTTGGGCATGGAGTCATCCATTCCAAAAAACCCTAAAATTTTAAAGATTAGCACTTGACATTCTTGAAATCTGAAACCTCTGCAAACCTACTTCCAACTAGGACAGCCACCCTTATTCATCAACAAAAATCTGAACTGAAGAATTACAACTGAAAATAAAATTCTCACTGGTTGATCTTATTTATGTATTTGTTCCTATCTATGTACATGACTGATCTCAATCACGTAAAATCAGTCTTCCACTGGTTCCAAGTCATATTTTGAGTGCTAGATATTACACTAGCTCCCTGAACTTCAAGAATAAAAATGAGCAGAACCAGAAGCGGTAAAAATTGGTTCACAGGAGCAATTATATACCTAGAAAAAGAGATTGGTTTCCAAGTAAACAAACTTTACATATAACCTACTACAGGATCATGGAATGTATGAAAGAATAAGTCACTTTGATCAACAATTTTATTTTCACTTAACTTTGTAGCAAATGGCTGATGTATGTTATAAAAAATTTAGATCAAATTTTCTTTAGAACTACTAGAGATATCTTCTTTTCCATGGTAACCATCATAATTAATCAAGTATTCAACTTTGGTATTTTGGGAAAAACATTGTTTCCTTTCTAAATGTCTATGAATAACTTCTAGAAAACCAGCTTTCTTGATTTTAGAAATCCTATTGTCCTGTCTCCAGCAAAAAATATCTTTATTGTCTTCCTCATGAATTGTACCATATTCCTGCTCGGAATCATACAAATCATAAAGTAGAGTATCTTTTCCACCTTTATAATCATATTCCTCTTCTTGTACAAGTGCCCATGGCTCATATTTTGTATCATATGTATCATATATAGAAGGACATCAAATTCAAAAAAATGGGGTCTTTGAGGATTTGTTTGCAACTTAATTATTTCTCTTTCTTCTCGAATGTTGGGCAGAAATTATTGATGGGTGTTTATTGAAGAAGAGTGTTTTTTTAAATTTTCAGAATCATTTTGAGAAAAGGATAGTTCTTTGCATTCAGGGACTTGTTCATAATTAATTTGGCTATAAACTCTCTAAATGCTTGATATATTATCAACATAATCATCAGTTTCTTCAACATGATCATCATGAGTTTTAAAAATTTCTTCAGAACCATAATATTCACAACAACCATTGAAAAGAAACTTGTGTGCATATAAAGTGTTGCAAAATGAATTAAATGTTGCATGGAAAGCATTAAAAGAAGAAATACTTGAATGAGATAAATATATATACCAAACCCTTACTTCCTGGTCCAAAGAAAACATGAACAACTTCATCTTCAAATCTTCATGAATGATACCATGTTGCTTAATGCATTCATGAAACACCCTATGGTGTTGAGCTAGAGCTTCATATTTATTTCCACTAAATCTTGGAAGATACTCATTCCACTCATGAAATGTAGGCATATGATGAGGATAACTTGGGATCCCAGTAAAAACTAGTGGGGCAAAATTATTAGCTAAAAATGCAGGGATAGCCATCTTGAAAACCTGGAAAAGGAAACCCCAAAGTGAAGATCACAAGTGAAAATATACAGCCAATTGTTGAGACTTGTTGCTCTCAAGAATCACCTTCAAACTTTATAATCCCAGTGAAAAATAACTTTGTGTCTTCATTCCCTAGCAACGACGTCAAAAAATGTTGTACCTCAAGAGACAGTTCCTGGCTGTGAGAGAACCAGTGCCTGAGACATTTTGAGATTTGATAAAAAGATTGAAATTAATGGTTGGAATTACAAGTCATGAAGGCTTGTAACCCAAAGTTCTAGTTTTGAAACCCTAGCCTTCTAAAGAAGAATGGCCAAAGACTATGAGAGTTGCAGGGTGGAGATGTAAATCAAAAAATGAAGGAGATAGAGTTTTGGCACATGCAATTAAGAATTTTTGCTTCAAATCTATAGAAAGAATGATGGATGAAGAAGAAGAATACGAATAACATTCTCAGTTGTGGAATGCTTCATTAAGGGCTTCAAGATTAATTTTTAATGATTACAACGAAATTTTAATGATTACAATGAAGCAAATCCATTAAAAACATAAACTAGAGTGTCAGTTGCATCTTACATTATCCAAGAGAGGAAAAATATATATGAATGTTGAACACGTGAGAAAAACAATCACTACAATACCAATGTTGGAATCAAACTGGGATATATTGTTCAGGCTTCAAAAGATTCTGGTTTACAATAATCAGTCATGAAGAATGTACTCCGAACCATTTTCCTATCTAATTCCTAAGATTTGATTTCTGTTGCCTATCCTAAATGAACTAACTATCCTAATCAGTTCCAAAAACTGACTTTGGGAATATTTATCAACTACCTTGTCCTTTAAAAACAAAGATTTACAACTAAAACAAAATCATATAATATATATATATATATTATATATATATTATATATATATATATATATATATATAGATATATATATATATATATATATATATATATATATATATAGATAATATATTATAATATATATAATATATATATATATATATATATATATTATATATATATAATATTATTTTCATCCATTACAAATAATACCCCATCCTTTTTATATATTAACAATATACATAAGGACTATAAAGTTGGTATATGAGTAATGGAATAAAGAATATGCATGTGGGCCCCCCATATCTGACGACATTTGTTGCAGGGGGAAACACCCTAGGGTCTTGGGTTGAAAACCCCAACAGAGCAGAGGGCATATAGCATAAAGAAACATGCAGACAAACAGTCTAAATGCTTAAACTACTTACATAGGAAGAAGTGGTATTACCCAGAGGTCCTACGTTTAGGGTCGATCCTGCAGGGTCCAAACCCTCTGCTCCTTCCAATGCCTCTAGAACTTGTAACTTATCCAAGCAAAGCATGTACAACAATAGTAATAGAAAGCATGTTCTTGATATAGGTGTTAAATCATATAAGCAGGTGAGAAAATGAGCATTAAAATAAGATTCATAATCAAATCATAACATAGATTAATGCATAAACACAATAAATATCAGGAACAGAACAACATTTCTTTATTGATGTAAGCTAAATGAAATGTCGAAAACTACAACCTGATTCTTCCTCTAGCTCCAAGCAAAACTATCATCTGAATCTGTCTTGCCCAGGCCTTAGCAATATTCCTCCATTAGTGTACAGACGGATGTCATAAAAGGGATGAAGGACATCTCAAAGAAGGAAACACGAATGTCATAAAAGGGATGAAGGACATCTCAAAGAAGGAAACAAAGGTTTCCAGTAACTTGGGAGTGTAGGAGGCATATGGATTTATTTTAGACTTGATCACGGATGTAATCAACTATAATATCAATATCTCATCTCTCCTCCCCTTAGGCCTTCTCGTGGAGGTTTATTTATACTTCTCCAAATTAATTTTTTCAGGAACAGTTGGGCCACGGGCTATAGTAGGTGAGTAATAGGTAAAACCCGTAAACTCTGCCCGAATTTAAGGATATTTTTTAGTTTTTAGTATTTTAACACATATACACGGGATGGGTATAGACTGACCCACATGTACACACTTTTTATACGGGGAAAAATAGGGTATGGAATTTAAAACATTGTTTTTTAGAATTTGGACCAAGTTTGGAAAGGAAGGATTGCCCTAGACTGTACCCAGAGCATCAAATCTACCAATAGTGGTAAATGGTGCTATAATAGATGCCCCCTAATATAGGAGATCATAAGAGGTACATGATGGCTGAAATGTATTAAGTGTATAGAAGGAATCTTGTCGAGACCTGAGAAGACATCACGAGAATTTATCCAGCCAAGCCAATGAAAGAGATCAAAAAGAAAGTTTTTGTTTGAGGTAGGCATACCCATGCTCAGAGATAATAAAGCATGTTTGCATGTCAAGTACAAAAGTGGATCCAATATGCATACAAGTATAAAGGACCTAAAAATACATAGTGGATCATCCAATCATATCCATAGAAGCATGTCATGTCTCAATATCACATATAAAGAACTGATCAATGATGCTGAAATAGAAAGCTGATCACTAAAGTCATAAAGCTAATCCAAAATTTACCAAGTCAAATGGTGGAAAAAATGGTACTACATGCAACTTGGGTGCCAACATATACGATGTCGTTGTAATGAACTGCAACATATAAGTTGGATGGTGTCACTAGCATAAACAGGAGGGACTGGCAAGTGAACCAAAAAATGTTGATGCAAACCCGAGGTCTTCACTGACTATTGTGGCACATTTCTACATAATGGGAATAAATGATTTGAAGTTGACCATGTGATAAATTATTTGATTACCGGTCATTGATATATACCGTTAACAAACACAAGACTACTCACAAATAATGATGATGAGAGCAAAGGTGCCCAGTATAATATAACAAGTATGAATAAATGAGTTGAATTCAAACACTTGGAAGAATCTATCAATTAGAACATGATGTTTCCTCACTATCGATAGTGAAGGAGTCTACCACTGATGACTGCAAACCCTAAGGTACTACCAAATGGACTCTAGACCTTGTTTCCAGAGCAAGGAGTTGAATTCGATGGGAAAAGATCTACTGGAAGGAAGGCATTAAGGCATCCTTCATCAATCCAGTGCGAGTGTAACTCGTGGGCCAATAATGTGGTAGGAATCGGATGAAGAAAGATGTAGAAACCAAACCGAAGCATGTTTCCTACATACACAAGATGTAGCTAGCGCACCATAGAAACCCTCTGAACCAAGCAATAATGAAAGATGACATAGAGGAGAGGAATCCACCAATAGGGTCAAATGGAAACCAAGGTATTGCATGAATCCCAATGTGTGATAATGAAAGCTGACATCGAACACAAAAGAAACCACTCAGTCAAAGACCCATGATACTGATCGATGTTGAGCAATAATAAAAATAGGGTTAGGGTGCATCTCTACATTTGCTCTAAGAGCAATTTTTCGTAGTCGATAAGAGAAAGACCCGCCAGCAATAAGTTATTGGAGACCTTCTCAAACCAGCACAATCAAAGGACCAAATAGCTTATGTGATCATGAACATGACTCAGACAACCAAGGATGCCCGATTGAAAATAGGTCAAGGGACACCGCAAAAAGGCTGACTTAGGTTTACTTCCCTTGAAAAAGAGCACGACTCAAAATGTGACTACATGGTAGCGTATGATAGCTTTTTATAACTTTTTCATGCAGAAGGCATAAGAAGGCTCTCCATATGATTGGAACAAATAACCAATCAGAGGAGTACTGACCCAATAACAAGGTTACGACTCTCCTAAGTCAACCGCACAAAACGCTTGTCATTGAAGTCCATTTGCTAAGTTGCACACTATTAGTATCACAATTTGTCACAAGCATTACAGGGTATATTTATCATCGAATCTTCATTTATCATGCTTTTGGGTCATCCACAAATCCACACTTCAATGAAATCCATTTTCTAGGCCGCACATTATTAGTATCACAGTTGGTCATAAGCATTACAAGGTATCTCTATCCTCTAATATTTCTTCATCATGGTTGTGGGTTAACCACAAAAAACCTTTCTCTTCGGTGGTTCTTCATGTTCAATAAAGGATTCTCAGGAGGGAACTTCATGTAATGGGTATTATTGCTTCTTAAGGAAGTAGGAATGATCTGAATGGAAAGTGGCATCCACCCATGGTATTCATCCACCCATGGAATTTACCTATGGTATTGTAAGTGGCATCCACCCATGGTATTCATCCACCCATGGTATTTATCCACCCATGGAATTTACCCATGGTATTGTAAGTAGCATACACCCATAGTATTCACTCACCCATGGTATTATAAGTGTCATCAACCCATGGAATTTACACATGGTATTGTAAGTGGAATCCACCCATGATATTCATTCACCCATGGTATTTACTAACCAATGGAATTACCTGTGCTATTGTAACTAAAAAAGACTATAAGTAACAATTCGCATTTTGTAAAAAGAGAGATTGTCCACCACAATGTAGCTTTTACAATTTCTTACTGTGTGTTCTCTTTCCTGGCATTTCAATTTGTCATATCTTGGGGGCCTATCCCCACGATTTGGATCATTAGTTTAGCCTGGTTTGGTTTTTTTAAAAGAAAATTAAAATATTTGACCTCCACACCAACTAGATCTATGAACACTCTTAACTTATTATGTTGACTATCATCCAACTCATATATGGTGTATATTTTAAGGTCATTTTCATGCAATGAATATTTCATATAGGTTACTAACCTTGTTTGTGATGTAAGAGTAATAGATACCAAAAACATGCTTGGACCTATCTTGCACAAGTATTTATTTTGTTC
Source organism: Pinus taeda (assembly GCA_000404065.3). Classification (NCBI taxonomy): domain Eukaryota; kingdom Viridiplantae; phylum Streptophyta; class Pinopsida; order Pinales; family Pinaceae; genus Pinus; species Pinus taeda. The sequence continues at coordinate 18,040 of APFE031554426.1, forward strand.
CAATACATTTGGAAAATTTGTTTCATCTTGGCATAATAAGGTTCATATTTGTCTTTATCAAAACAAAAAAATTAGCCATCTTTGATACACCCCTTAGGTCAAAACTCTTTTTCTTATTTACCTAGAAGTGAGAGACAAGTAAATCAAGGTGACATTAGGTGGTATGCCTAGTAATCTCCCCTTGGCTCTTACCCATATGACCAACTTTACCTTATACAAAGTTTGAGTCTGGACATTTTGGCATCATAGGAGGACCGAAAGGCTTCTTCCCAAGTTTAGCATTCCTTTGATGAATATGACAAACTCATCTTGTGACTCTACATCTTGATTCCATGCTTAGGGATTCACTAATGTATTAGCGAACATAACTCTCATATTTCCATTCAACATCCATTACGTGAATGCATTACTCTTTCATTTGTTTGTTGTCCATCATGGAAGCACAATGCAAACAAAAATCATTACGATTTTGCTAAATCTTTATGTGATGGAAATTTCTAGCCTTAACCATACTGTACCCAACTATAAATGAAAACCATGCATATAATTATAAGCATATAATGAAAGACACAAATTTTGTATGAAGGAAGTTCTTACTAAATTCCTTCAATTTACCTTTTGTTTCAACATGAAAAATTTTCCATACATGCATGGCTTCAATCACTACTATTACTAGTGCATAGCCAGTGGATATTTCTTATAATTATGTTTAATTTGTTGCATCATATTTATTGAAAACAATTTTCTTCATTATAGTCTTCACAAGGTTGTTAACCAAATTAGAATCATATCATTGGAATATTCAACTTTTCCTAATCACAAACACATTTACAATATCAACCATCAAGGCAACCACAATGTATGTGGTACAACCACCCTACAATTAGCAACCATTGTCAGATTATACTCTAATATACTTGAAGGCACCTAAATATTGATTTTCTCAATTTTTTATTAGTTTATTCATATTCCAGTATTGGTGAACCACTCCCAAGCTTAAATATCTTGCGATTGAGTGGTCTTTTCACTTTTAAAGAAAGGAAATTAATGTAATCAACAGAACAAGGATTGCAAGAGAAGCTCCCTTTTGATTCCTCTAGACAGCTTGGGTCTCACAGTGCAAATGTTTGCATCCATGTATTCAAGTCCACCTTAATATATCTTTATCTCAATACACTCTCTTTATGTGACTATATATTCAACTCGAGAATGGTAGTCTCACAAGTTCATTCAAAACTTCAACATATGAAATACATGCAATGACATTTATGAAATTTTCTCTCATTCCTTAATTGGTTTAGTAAGTCAATTATTCCTTTATAACAACCCAGACAACCCAGGGGAAACCTCTCCCTTGCACTTCCATGCATACTAGTTATCTCAACCAACATTGCCATATCGCAACTAACTTTCGTATTTTCAGAAACCTATGGTCTTCATTTATGCATCTACTACTTTTTATCATTTCCATGACTTTGTCCTCCTGAAAATGTATTTTTATTTTCCATGCAAGTGTGACTAATTTCCATGCAAATTAATTGTTTCACTTTGTTTGAACCAATCAAGATCAATCATCCCACCTTTCGCTTGACTAATACTTGATTTCCTGGTCTTCCTAATCATTTATGTGTTATTGTTTCACCTACGAAAGAACCCATTTCACAATAATATCTTAGGTTTATTTTCACATCAAGGACAACATTATCATGTCCCTAATATATTTCTAATGTCGTGATAGCAAGTCTCGCATCCTTATCATAGGAATTCTCTCTTAAATCAACGCATCTCTAGAGCCATCGCCATTTCTCCAATGACAAGCTTTAAAGGCACAATTACCAGTAGGATTTTATCTTCCATGATCAAACTGCATATGTGTGTGTGTAACACTCTCACTCATTAGTCGAGTGAGTACTTGCACTGACTTTATACATAAGTTTTTCATCTCAATTAGACATGAGTTTTTACTCATAAAAATTGTCACTCAATCATTTGGAAAAATTTCACAAGTATTCCTTGTAGCATGCTTGAGACCATTTGCAATTTATTCATAATGATTTGTGTGGTCCACTTTGTTATCCTTCTTGCAATGCACGTGGGTTTAATTAGAATTAAGAGTGATTTTTTACATTTTTTTGGCCTACGAGGCCTTCGTAGAAAAATAATATAAACATTAACTATAGCTATTAAGAATAGATGATAAAGGTTACAATGTTAACAACAAATTTACGGGCAAATATACTATGCAGGGCATTCAAATGCAACATATTGCTTCATATCCACCAAAAACAAATGTTTTTGTTGAAAGAAAGAATCACAACTTAATTGAAATGGAAAACTGTATGATTCAATCTAAAGGACTAAGTCTTATTTATTGGGTGAAAGCCATTAATTATGAAAATTATATAGTAAATCACACTCCAACATGGGCTTTAAAAAATATAACACCAAAATATGCATTGACAAAAATTATTCTAGATATAAGCCTCTTCAGTGTATGTGGTAGTGAAGCATGGGCTCATATTCTTGTTGAGAAAATCAAAACACTACGGTGCAAAAGTGAGAAGCGTATTTTTATCAGACTTCTTTAATATCATTCCAATGAAATAATCATTAAAACAAATTGTAAAACCTAATGAAAATTTCTTGTTTTGTGAGCCTAATTCAACATTTATGCCATATTTTATGTTTGTGCCATCTTTTTGTCATATCATGGTTTTTTCTTAAGATTATTCTAGTGAGATTGAAAATATACCTCCACATGCTCACATTTCCCTAAATGAGTCCATTAATCATGAACCTACACTAGCAATACAACTTCTTAAATAGCCTCATTTAGCATTATAAGCATCAGTAATCATGCAAATCGACATGGTACATTCTCACAATTCTAGTGAGACTCCTCTCTTACTGTTCAAGCTTCAAATACTCATGACATGGACACATTTGAAAAAGTTTTAGGCCATCCAAATTGGGATAAAATGATGAATGAAGAGTATCAATCCTCAAGGGACAATGATACCTAGGAATTTGAACACTTCCAAAAGGAGGAAACTTATGGGATGTAAATGGGGATGTAGAAATATGTATGTATTTAGATGGATTTGTTAAAATACATAAGGTTTTATATGTTTTATAAGGCTTCTCTAAAGTTGAAGGAATTGACCATAATGAAATGTTTTTTCCTACCATCAAAATGAATTACATATGCCTTATTCTAGCCCTTGTTTTCTCACATGTATGAGATGACCACTGGAGGGTTGTTAAATCTTCGTTCTTACATGAGGATCTATAAGAATAAATCTACATGGAACAAACTTTTAGCGATGTTCATAGCAACTGCAGTGTTTTTTTCCACCTTAATAAATATCTCTCTGGCCTTAAGAACGCTCCTCGAGATCAATATGCTAAAATGGATAACTTTCTTCTTTAAATTGACTTTTCTAGATGTTATTTTAGCCCTAATGTCCAAAGCAAGAAATTAGGAAGCCATCTTATAATTCTTTTCTTTATGTCAATGACCATATCATCATTTGTAGTGACCTTAAACTTTTAACTCTTGTGAAATGAAGCCTTCAGAGGAAATTTGTAATGATAGACTTAGCTTATTTGCATTATTTCCTTGGCCTCCCATTATTCCAAACCAAGGAAGAAATTTATCTTTCCTTATCTAAGTCTCCATGTGACCTTCACCACTTTCAAAAGTAATATTGTACACCGACCCCTTCTCCATTCTAGTTTGGAGTCGTGCTTGGTGCCACCTATACTACACCTGAAGTTGATGACAATTTTTGCCATCAGTCAGTTAGTAGAGTCTTATATTTAACTCAAAAAATATTATAATATTTCCAGCCTTATTTCTCTTGTTTCTTCGTATATTCAAAAACACCATGAAATTCATTAAAAAGTAGGAAAAATGATGCTTCAATATATCTAAGGTACAATTCAATTTGGGGTACAATACAATTCTAAGGGGACCTATTTGCTGGTTGGTTACACTAATTTAGATTGAGTTGATGACTTTACTAATCATAAGAATAGTATATGTTATTTCATTAGTCTTGTATTCAGACGTGTGTGTTGGGATTGTAAGAAGCAAAAGGCTATTGTTGTTTCTTTGGTAGAGATTATTGGAAAATGTAACTAGGTTCGATCTTCATAATTATACTTGAAGTCAAAATGTAATAAATTTATCAAGAGAAAAGAAAAAGGAATTTTTATTATTATTTAAATTGACTTATTAAAGCATGGGTTTCATGCTTGGGTCAAATATATAAGTCAAGCCTCCATTGTAGGCTTTGGGTTATTGTCAAAGTTAATTTGTGAAGACTCCTCCATCCATCTAAGTCACCTTGTTGTTGAAATCACCCTCATAAAGTTGGCCTCCCTCAAAAGATCACATGTCAGCCTAATTCAATGACATTGATCTTCAAAGTCACATGTCGGCTCATTTTTAATACGCAAACAACTATAAATAGGAGGGTGCACTGCTCCATAGTTTGGACAAGAAGCTCACATTTTATTTGAAGAAAAGTTTGGTGATCGCAGCTGAACAATCTCGCATATAATCACAGAAGATATGTTCAGTGCTATAATAGAGCTTGAATTAGTTCAGTGTTATTATAGTGAAAGGAACTCTAGTGTTATCACAGTTTTGGGACTTTCACAGTAGATATATTTCGGTGCCATCTTAGGAAGAAACTTTTAGGTGTTATTACAGTAAGGAGGTTCGATGCTATTGCAGTAAGAAGGCATTGCATGTATGTGGATTACAGTGAGGATATTCGATATTGTCACCGTGAAGAAAACTCGATGATGTCATCTCAAAGAAGTTCAAAGAAGTTTGATGCTTGTGTAAGGAAGAAGTTCACTGGTGAAGTCTTGATGCAAACACAATGATAAGGATTCAGTGAAAGGATGGAAGTGAGGTTGACTTGATGGATGGGGTAGTCTTGTGTCTAAAATGTAATGGTATTGTTCATCTCATCTTGAATCTACTAAAGGAAGAATTTGTGACTAGGTTTTCCCCTCAAGGGGATTTTGCCGTGGCAACCTACCTATATATTGTGTTCTCTTATATTTTTTGTTTAGCATTAATCTTGATGATAAGAAAATATAATTAAGAAATCTAATACTAATAATGAAAAACATCACAAATTAATGTCATTAAGAGGATAATCATGTAACTTCCATCTCTATGGATTTTCCAACATGGAACCAAAGTTATGGTCAAAGTCAAAGGCATTTTAAAGAGCACGTATACAACATTGAAGCATTCTCAGTTCTGTCAAGATCCCTCAAGGTGACAATATAGTGATATTTAAATGTTGCCACATAGAGAAACAATTTGGTCTTTTCAGAGAATAGGTTCCAAATTATTTTAGTGGTGAAACAGCTTCTTCATTTCGTTTATGGCACAGTCCCTACATATTGCTAAAGGCTATACCTCACTCCACAGTTTAGGAAAAACTCACATAAATATCAAAAATAGAGGTTTAAATAGTACATGATGATAAGGATTTGGTGTCACAATAGTGAAGGCGTGTTTACTTGGACAATTTCGGTGGCACCACAGTGAGTATTTCATATTACAGAAAGGATGTTTTAAGTACCACAATGAAGGAATTCGGTAATAAATCACAATCTTAGTACATTCACTATTTCGGTGCAATTACAATGATAAGGATTAAGTTTCACCATCGTGATAAGGTTTCGTTGTCAACACAATGAGAACATCTTGATTCATAACAATGATGTTATAATACTCTCACAATGTCTCAATACTATTACAAAGGTAAGGACTTCGCATCACATACACATAAGCTCGATCAAGGCACTTCATAATTTCGGTGATATTACAAGGTAACTTGGTGCTACAAAGTATCACAGTTTGGGTGTCATTCCAGATCAGTGCCACTACAGTGACCTCAATTCAAAACCATCACAATGACTTCATTTTGGTATCATTACAAGGAACAATAGTTTGGTGCTCTTTATAAGGTCTCGGTGGTGTTACAATGATAAGGTCAAAACAGTCACTCTTCCACTCGTTAAAGAAATGAAATTTTGGCACAAGTATCAAGCACAAGCATAAGGTTCCATCTCAAAGGAAATCAATTAAGTATTTAACAAGATGCACCTTCAACAAGTCTAATAAGCTGTAAAATCAAAGGTACGTAAAACGCAAGGTGTGTATATTCATAAGTTTCTTATGGTTCATATAATTCTTATTTATATCTATTCTAGGGTGAAGATTGTATTCCCTAGATAACACACTAAAATATCATATTAGAATCTTAATCTCTATCTTATAGATTTCACAAGTAGTCAAAGATTTCAATCAAAAATACCAATGTTGATTATCTAAGATTATCTAACTTAAGGAATGAAATCATGTTCTTGGTATCACATGTTATGCTTGATAGTATGCATTACAGGTATAGAAGATCATGGCTTACATTTCCTACAAGGTTTGTTAAGAAACATCTCCAAGTTTGTCTTAGACTATAAAATTATCGTTGTCTTATTTTAAAATTTTGTATTGCATGACTAACATCATTATGTCTATTCTTGAATGATAATGATTCTTGTTCTGGGTGATTCGGCTCTTGATAAATCTACCCCTCCTCATGTTCTTAATTGATTTTATAGAACCCTAGATAGGTTCTCTGGAAAAACCTAACGTAAGGGTATGATGACAATGTGTGAAACCCTAGCCTACTTAGGGTTATTTGAAGTTTTTTGTTGATGATTTCATGTTTGGGATTTTGGTATGATCATGAAACATTAACTTGTTAGGGTTGAATGGTGTTTGTCTGAGATCCTGAACCCTTAAAATTTTGGAATAGTAGGTTTTTATTTGCTATGTTAGGAAACCCTAGATATTTAGGGTTTGGTTGGCTCTATAAGCAAAACCTTTGTTACATATATAAAATCATAGGAATGAAAACCTAGGTATGTGTTCATTTGGTTGAAACTCTAGCCTATTCTAGGTCGGTATATGTCTAACATTTTAATATTTCCTGACATATGATGTGTTCATATATGTGTTATCTAAGCGTTAATGGTCATGACTCCTAAGGTTTGGAAACAAGCTATATTAAAAGTTTTATTTTCTAGGATGATGTTTGGAAAATCTAGGGTTTAGCAACTAAAACCCTAATAATAGTTAAAATTCTCTAGTATGTATAACCATCTGGAAATTATGAATCTATATAGTGGTTTTTGAGAATTTGAGGATGGAAATCTAGCGTTTACATCAAACCCTAGTAGATGTTAGTCATGATGTTGATTAAGTTGTGATTGGTTTTGATTAATTGAAGCTCATGTATGAAATCTAGGATATGTATGAAATCTTAGTGAAGAGTCTAACATATGAATTTTGAAAGTTGTTTGATTCATTGATTTGATTTTCTTCTAAGGTTTTCTATATGAAGGAACTTGTCATTGAAATAATATTGAATCCCTATATATAATGAACTTAATATCTTGATGAGTTGTGGATGTGATTTAGGGTTTGTAACAAAACCTGTGCAAGAAGTTGAAGTATTAAAGTATAGTCTCTTGTTGATTATGTTTGTAAATGCTTCCGTTATTATATGATTTGGATATGGCTAACTTCATGATTCTATATAGATGGTTGTAATTGGTATCTAAGTGGTGCGGGTACACAATCTTCAAGATGGTGAAGATGTTCGTTGATATGATAAGCATGATGTGAATAGTGATAACTCAGATGAGATGATTGGAAGCCATGAAAGGTTCTTCGATGAAAAAAGAAGATGATGATCTCCATGAGTTAAGAGGGAGCCTAGATAATGGAAATCTCCCTGGTTGAGAGGGAGAGCATAGTTTTGATTGGAAAATGAATGATATGTTGTTGCATGTGAAGTAGGAAAGGAAAGTGTATGATTAAGGAATATTATGTCAAAGATTTGTTCGATATTCCTACTATGTTGAGAAGCAACATCTATTGTCTGAATATATGAAAGTATATTATTGATTGGGTTTGTACAAATAAATATCTCGAAGATTTTTGATAGCATGTTGGTTACCAATCAATTTGATCGAGAGATATTTTTGGTCCTTGATATGTTGTATCAAGGGGTGTTGAGGCTTTATGAGTGAAGTAGTGACTGGGAGGACATATGGCCAGCACTTTGTGTTGATGTCTATGTCCTGAAGTTGGAAGGGTGGCATTGGTTATTGAGCTCTGACACACACCTGTATCCTTGGGTTGATGGTTAGCAAGTAAGCCTAATGGTACTTAGAGAGGTTGAAAGCTTGAGTACATCTTAGTCGAACCTGCATAGATTTCCTTGGTGAGGAATCTAGTCCATGGCATTGTGGTGCTTAAATTGTTGAGAGACCAATGGATACATTTCCTTGGTCAGAATTCTAGTCCATGGCATTGTGGTGCCTAAACTTCTTCATAGATGATGTGGTTTGATATCTTCCATGTACCTCTTTTATTATATGTAAATATGAATACTTCCCTAGTTAAGAGGGAGTGTTGGAAAATGTAAGTAGGCTCGGCCTTCATAATTGTACTTGAATTCAAAATGTAATAAATTTTTCAAGAGAAAAGCAAAAAGAAATTTTATTATTATTTAAATTAACTTATTAAAGCATGGGTTTCATGCTTGGGTCAAATATATAGGTCAAGCCTCCATTGTAGGCTCTAGGTTATTGTCAAAGTTAATTTGTGAAGAGTCCTCCATCCATCAAAGTCACCTTGTTGTTGAAAGAACCCTCATAAAGTTGGTCTCCCTTAAAAGATCACATGTCAAACAAATTCAATGACATTGCTCTTCAAAGTCACATGTTGATTCATTTTTAATATGCAAACAACTATAAATAGGAGGGTGCACTGATCCATAGTTTGGACAAGAAGCTAAAATTTCGTCTGAAGAAAAGTTCGGTGATAACAAGTGAAAAATCTCACATACAACCATAGAAGATATGTTTCGGTACTACAATAAAGATCAAATTATTTTAGTGTTATTATAGTGAAAAGAACTTTGGTCCTATCATAGTTTTGGGACTCTCACAGTAGATATATTTCAGTGCCATCTCAGAAAGGAATTTTCGGTTCTATCGTAGTAAGAAGGTATTGCGGGTATGTGGATCACAGTGAGGAGATTCGATGTTTTCACAATGAAGAAAAATCAATGATGTCATATCAAATAAGTTCAAATAATTTCGATGCTTGTGTAAGGAAGAAGTTTAGTGGTGAAGTCTTGATGCAAACAAAGTGATAAGGATTCAGTGCAAGCATGGAAGTGAGGTTGACTTGATGGATGGAGGTAGTCTCATGTCTAAAATAGTCAACTCATCTTGAATCTACTAAAGGAATAATTTGTGACTGATTTTTCCCCTCGAGGGGGGTTTTGCCTTGGCAGAGTGCCTATATCTTGTGCTCTCTTCTATTTTTTGCTTGGCATTAATCTTGATGATAAGAAAAGATAGTTAAGATATATAATAATAATGAGAAACATCACAATTTAATTTCATTAAGAGGAGAATCATTTAACTGCCATGATTTTCCAACAAAGTTGAGTACCAAGAAATGGTTAATGTAAGTTAAGAAGCCTTTTGGATTTAGCAGATTCTTTGAGAAGCTGGATTCTAGTAGTAGCATCTAAACACCTCTAGTGTGACAATCAATGTGCAATCAAGCTTACCAAAGGTAGAGTTCAACATTAACACAATAAGCACATTCAACTATAAATACACTTTATCAGAAAGCTCATTCATGATCATTTTATTGAAGTGTTATTTTTCCCTAGATAAGATGAAGTTGTAGACATTTTCACCAAATCCCTTACAAGAGTCACTTTTTCCAAACTTTAATATATGTTAGGAGTTCACAAATTTGTTGTTAAAGGGAATTGGCTCTAATGTCTCACTCCTTCTATTCTTGTGTCATGTTCGTAAATCCTTCAGTCGTATCCAAATTTGTTATTAAGGGTACATGTTAGGATATTTAGACACTTAGGAGATACTTAGGATTAACTTGTTCTAATGTGTCTTTAGATAAAAGTTTGTTTCTTGGTGTGTTTTCTTCCTATGTATTAGTATACATCATTATTATTAGTGGCTATTGCCCTATGACTTTGTTGTATCCTTTAGATAGTTCTTGGATAGAAATCTTTGCCAAAGGAAAAGAAAATGTTTTAATTCAATTTAGCTTTTGTATGATGGATTGTGGGACACTATATTTCATATGTCTAATCAATAGGATACCTCCCAACTAAGGAATACAACTAAAATATCACTGATTTCTGTCATGATAGAAGAATAAATGAAAGGTTGTAACAGATTTTATAACATCCAAATAATACTTCAATGTCTGTAACATGAATAATATTCCATTGGTTCAATAACAGAGCCAAGCTTTAATTACATGAAATTTCAGGATACAATATTATAAGTTAACAAGAGATGACAAGAACAAATGGATTCTACCATAAATATTTGTGTCAAACATAAATAAAAGGTTGTAACAGATTTTATAACATCCAAATAATACTTCAACGTCTGTAACATGAATAATATTCCATTGGTTCAATAACAGAGCCAAGCTTTAATTACATGAAATTTCAGGCTACAATCTTATAAGTTAACAAGAGATGATAAGAACAAATGGATTCTACCATAAATATTTGTGTCAAACATAACATTTCTGGAGGTAAGGGAAATTGAACCTCAATTTAGCCTCTCAGGATATCTTATATAAATTCAAATAATGCATAGATGAAACAAAGAAGCATAACTTACATGAGAAATACTATAACACAAGAGTGACACATTGTCGATTGCTGAAAGGAGAATTTTTTTATTAAAACTTTAATAATATTATCCAAAGATGCAAAAATACAATTTGTTACAAAATCTGAAACCCTTTCTTCATTGTTTCATAAATTTTGATACAAACATTTCAAGGGATGTTTGTTACAAATGAAACGTTTAAGGAAAATAACTGAGAAAAAAATTTACAGGCCTCAAACAGTGTTTTTCCACACGTCTCTCAAGATATCCAAAGACATGTATTTTTTCGTATCCAAATCATATCATATTTTTGTAATATATATCCAAATATGTGTATTTGTGATAGGTTGGAGTTTGTTTGGAAAATCATTTTGACTTGAAAATGGATGTAAAAGTCATACATTAATTTATCCACTATAGCTTTCCCCTTCAATATTCCTCACCATATTTTAAAATTTGTTTGCATTTTCTCTTTTCCTTAACATATATTCTATAAATGCATATAGCCACATTAAAATGTTACTCTGATCCTACCAAGAAGGCTTACTCATTTTTCTCAGAACATTAAACTTTGTATTAAATGATTCCAATTTCGTTTTCACTAACCTACACTTATCCTAAGCTTTCCAAAGGAAGTTTATTTTAATTGAAACCTTATTCACCTCCATTATAACATAAGTCTTGTCTTTGACACCTAAAGCTCTTAAGTAAAAAATTCAAAGAGCTAATGAATTTTAGTATTCTATAGCCAATATAAAGTTTGTCCCCTAATTCCGCTGGAATTTTTTCAACGGCCTATTTTGTGTTGTAATCTCCAATAATCCTAATTGATCTCTAATAATCCTATTTTTGTCTAAAGGATTTTAATTGCTTCATTCAAAGCATGTGTTCCCACTAAGTGACCCTTCAATTGATCTAGTTCTCTCTACCATCTTGCTTTCAAATCTTTTTCTGTATGTATTGTTGCATTTCTATTAGTTACCTTCTCCCTCTGATTATCAACATATTTTTTACTCTGATTATTTTCTTGATATTTTAAATCTCAATAACCTTTATACTTAAATTTGACATTGTTTAAGCCAAATTCTCAGATGGATCCACTGATGTTAATGGTGTTGAGGAAGATGAGGAACATGCATTATATATTATTTCCTTTTTTAGGAGTTTAATTTGTTGCTCATAATTTTCAATTTGTTTTTTCTACTCTATAATCAAAGACAATAATTGTTACTTTTCTTCTTGCACAACTTCTAGTTTAGGTTTTTGGAAATGTTTTATACCTAGCATTTTCATCTTTATTCTTAACACCTAAATGTTTGTATCTTGAGATTTTATTAGGGCTTGAATTGAAGATTAATCTTTTAGATCTTCCCCTAGTCTAATGATGCATTGATCCAAATCATAAATTTTCATGTGCCTAGTCTTGGTACCAATTCTTTCCTATTTCAATTGAGTTGTAACCTTTGTCAGAATATCTTCTAGTTTTGATGCAATTTTACTTCCATCTAATCTACCAAATTAATCTTCTTTGGGTCTATGGTGTATTTTTCTAACTTATAATCTTCTGCAATTTTAATTTTCTAGGGTTTGGGTTCCAAATAACCTAGTCTGAGACGATATAAACGTCATTTCCATATCATTTTAAGATTCTTTTATTCAATCTCCATGAACATTGAATAAATGTTATAATACTTCCTTGTAGATAAGATGACATGCCTAAATATGAAGTCTCTTGTACTATAGATGTTGTTTTCAATAGTTCCTAATTGAATGTGGGCTTGCCTATTATAAATTATTTTGTACTTTGAGTTGACATGTAGCTTCTTCTTCAATTCCAAGTTTCTTTTGTAGTTGTTCCAAAATAACCCCATTTGAGATGATCTAAACGTTGTTTCCGCAACTCTAGATAAGAATGTTCCTTCATTTTAAGATTCTTATATTTAATCTCCATGAACATTGAATAAATGTTATGAAACTTCCTTGTAGATAAGATGGCATGCATAGAGATGAATTATCTTGGACTATAGATGTTGTTTGCAAGAGTTCCCAATTGAACGCAGGCTTGCCTATTATAAATCATTTTGTACTTTGAGCTGACATTGTAACTTCTTCTTCAATTATGGGTTTCCTTTGTAGTTGTTTCTCTACATCCTATGTCTCTGAGTCTCTTGGACATCCTTTGTTTCTATTTTAGCTTAATAATGTCTAAAACAAGAGGTTGTGAAGGTTGAGCAACTTCATGTCTTTGTTGTGTAATTTGAGTTGGATCATGTTCCCAAACATCACCATTAGTAACACTTCTATGTGTATTTTAGCTATTTTTGTATTATCTAGTGGCAGTCCCACTACTTAAGTCATTGGAAGGTTTCGAGGGGGTGTTGAGCTAATTATTTCAAAAAACCTAGGGTGGACCCCCTCGATATGATTATTTGTGTGATGCATGTCTCAATGGTATCTTTGAGTAACTATTTCAAACCCTCCCCTCTTGATAACCTTCAAATAATGTGGGTCCCCTGACATAACTTTTCAATTGTGGATATATAATGAACCTGTGATGGACCTTGGAACTTACATGATGGTTAACAAAGGGTGAAAAATACCATGTTTAATAAAAAAAATATTTTGCTATTATTAGAATGTAATATAAATTTTTGCCTAATGCACTCCAAATTTTAAATTTATAATAGACTTGAATCTTGATTGCACTAGGACCTCTATTTAGTGAGCATGGAGGGTGATTTGTTAATTTCCAAATATGAGAAACCCTCTTTTATATATTTTTTATTTTTTTTGTAATTTATTTTTTTATTTTATATAATTTGCACTAATAAAATTGCCTCAAGTGGCTACATTAGTTGGGGTTGTGGATTTTTTTCATCTTATAAGGTGTTAATAATAGTTGCTCACCATAAACAGGGGGGGAATACGGTCCTAAGGATTGCTACCACATCTTAGGTTCAGGTGTATTCTACTTTACAACTTTGTAGGTGATTGGGATTACAAATATATTTGATATAGGTGTTTCAATTTTTTGGACATATCCTTTGAGGTTGCTCAATGACTATTGGTTGTTAGCATCTCAGGAAAAAAAAAAAAAAAAAAAAATATAGATATATATATATTATAATTATTATATATATTATAGTATATATATTATATATATAAATTGTATTGATTGTTCAAAAAAATTGATACGAGCATATGGACCTCCTATTTTTAGAATGAGAGAAAATCAACAACAAGAATAGTAGAGTGAATCGAGAAAATAATAATTGACCATACCCTACAATCAACATGAATTTACACACAAAGAAATTCATAACCATGGATTCACTAACCATGTATAAATATTAGCATTATGATATATGACTTGATTGTGTGGATAGTTAACTAAGTTGTTCTTATTGAATGGAATGCCCTATCTTCCAAAGGATCGTGGGCCATTTCTAGTAAACTTCGGGTCTTGTGGGATCAATCTCAAATAGAGGCAAGGCATAAAAAGTGTAACTCTCTATTTCCAAATATAAAAGTATAGTTGGATACTATTTTGGGAGATGTGGAATTCCCTTTGATTGTGTGTCACGCCAAATTATTGGGACTCTTCTGGCTAGCTCTTACTAAGGCCATGTCAACCCAAATTTGTCTGAGGAAAATTATTGCCCAACTCCTTTAATTTACCTTTTTTTTAGCATGATAAAATTTCCATACATGTATGGCTACAATCAATGGAATTACTGTTGCCTAGCTAATTGATATTTCATGGAAGTTGACCTGATTCCCTACATTGGCCTTCTTGAAGAACAATCTCCTATCATTTTCCTCTACACAAGGTTGTGAACTAAATTTGAATCATATTAGTAACACCGTCAAACTTTCCTAATCACAATCGCAATTATAATGAATGTGATATAACACCTTTCCAATTAGGAGTCATTATTAGGTTATGCCCTAATTGTATGCACTTAGTATTGATTTTCTCAATGCTTTATTTATGGAATATGATTTGAGTATTGGTCAACCATTCCCATGCTTAATTATCTCTTGACCAACCTTTTTTTTTTACTTTCAAAGAAAGAATAGTAATAAACAAGGATTTTAAAGGAAACCTCTCTTCTAAATCCTCCACAAAAATTGGATTTCACATTCCAATTTGTTTTGGACCATCTAGTCGTTTCCACCTTGACTAATATATTTTTATGACATAAACAATAAAATTGATATATAGTGAGACTATAATAAGTTACAATTTCACTATTTTTCTAATATGTGTAGGTAGATATTTTTTCTATTTATTTTGAACATCAATCATTGAATGGAGGTATTTTATGTTGGTAGGGGATCATTACTTATCTTCTACTTGAAAGAAAACAAATTATTTGAAGCATTGTAGCTAGGTACTAAATGTACCCCATTTCTATGTTGAGATTGTCTAATTTGTGAGGACACTATAATTGCCTTAGAAATATTCTCTATCCGGTCAATTAGCATAGAGAGGGATAACACTAAGGCCATTTGAGAAATGGGGTATATCCATGTAGGTCAAACCCTTAAGGGAATGCACTAGAAACAAACATATCAAGGATCAATGCCTTAATCTATACATGGTTGAAACACTCAATGACAGAAATATTTCACGGCCTCAACGAACATATCCATTTGAGGTGATATACTAATGCAAAAGAAAAATAATTACATGATGATCAATAAATGACCCTCCATGGTATCTAAATAGAGATATTGGACCAATAAGGTGTTAGGCCATGTATCAAGTGTTGTTAATATTGAGGAGAAGATGAAACTATTGGATCAATTTATGTTTAGAAACAATTAGTGTGTCTATCAAAATTAGTTAGTTACAAAAATCACACTAAAGAAACACACCTCACTTGCAGAAACATTAAACAAGGTTAAACCTAATTATCTCCTATGTGTCTAAATATCAAAACCTTCCCCTTTTAGAACAACTTGGGGTCGAATTAAAGGATTTAAAAAGGTGACACAACAAGAGAATGAAGGATGCCTTAGAGCTTATCCCTGCTTCATGAGAAATTCCTAAATTCCTAACTTGAATCAAAGATTTCAAAACCAATAGCTTCTATAATGGACATTGTGAAAATATTTACAATTTGATCATTTGTATGTAATAGAGAACTTAGAGGAGTTTATCATGAATAAGTTTCCTTATGAAGAGTGCATGCATAGACAGTTCCTAGTTGTGAGAGAACTAGTGCCTAATACATTTTGATATTGGATAAAAAGATTGAAATTAATGGTCAGAAGTACAGGCCATGAAGGCTTGTAACCAAAATTTATGGTTTTGAAACCCTAGCCTTATAAAGAAGAATAGCCAGATATTATGAGAGTTGCAAGGTGTAGATGTAAAGCAGAAATGAAGGAGACAAAGTTTTGGCACAGGAAATTAAGAATTTGTGCTTCAACCCTGTAGAAAGAATAATGGATGAAGAAGAAGAATATGAATGAGATTCTTGGATGTTGAGCGCTTCATTAAGGGCTTCAAGATTAATTTTTAATGATTACAATGAAATTTTAATGAGTACAACAAAGTAAATTCATTAAAAACATAAACTAAAGAGCCAACTGCATCTTACATTGCCCGAGAGAGGAAAAACATATATGAATGTTGAACAAATGAGAAAAGAAATCACTCCAACACCAAACTGACATATATTATTCAAATTTCAAAAGATTTTGGTTTACAATAATCATTCATGAACACTGGACTCCGAACCTTTTTCCCATCTAATTCATGAGCTTTTATTTATGTTGTTTGTCCTAATTTAACTAACTATCTTAATCAATTCCAAAAACTGACTTCAGGAACAGTTATCAATTACCACTCCTT
>APFE031554426.1:34689-46118 GCA_000404065.3 Pinus taeda
TATACATAATTGAATTTAGGACTATAAAGTTGGTATATGAGTAATGGAATAAAGAATATGCGTGTGGGCCCCTCATATGTAACGACATCCATGTCAAAGGTAAATAAACCACATATGTTGGTGGTGAGTTGTATCAACAATTGAAAATTATAATTGAAACCCAAGCTTGTCGCCATCCATACGCCACATGACCGAAACATCAAATTACTTGCGGGGCACCTTTGGTGGTCTTTGAAAAGAAGAATATTGCTACCATAATGAAGAATAACCGTCGATCTTATGATGGGCGGGACCACATTTCGATATAAACCACATGCAATTTGTGCCACCGGGGTGCCGTTGGATTTGGGCAAAATGAGTATAAGCCTTCGACCAATTTGGCACCCAATTTTTACTCCCATTTGCCTATAACGGCTACACTTCAACATTCGGCCTAAATATGCTTGATATCTCCTCTCGATCTGCAACACTTAATTCATAGGATCCATCGGGCTTTGTGTTCAACATTTTTTAAACAGCAGAATCTAAATACTCAATTTGTTTAGAACCCAGACTTCTTGATTTTAAATGTATAGTTACCTCGAGAAAAATCTTTGGAAAAGGAAGCAACTCTTGCTTCATTCAAAACTTTAAAACTTCTCTTGCTCTATTTGCATTGCCTACAGCTAGTTGAAGAAAATGAGAGTGTTGAAGATACAACAGAGGCAGTGACTATGACTGTTATTTTTCTTTCATAATTGCAAAAATTGTTTCAAATATTGACATTGATGATTGAGAGCTCCCCAACTGATGTTCCATGTTGGCATGTTTAATTATAACATCTAGGAGACTAGGGGCTATCTCTATGTAAATTAAACCTATACCAACCGCCTCCACTTCTACTGCAAATATTCAAATTCAATGTACTTATCACAAAGAGGATAGGATAAGTAGCGAGTTCTGACATATGGCAGGCCTCACTCAAATAACCTTTGAATGGCCTCTAGATCTTCATATGTCGTCATTGCAAAGATTTCATAGTGCATCCATATATCCACCAAGTAAGTCATAGCTCGGACTACTCATTCATATACCTCAACCATTTTTCAGCACTACCTAAGCCTGGTTCATGATCTGCATACTTCTTCTAGTATCCATAGAACTAAAGGAACTCTGCTAAGAAAGCATCATTTACTTTTTTTATTTTTGGAAAATATTCCTCTGCTATCTTTTCAATATCTTGAATAAGAGAATTTCATGCATTAAAATACGTTGAGTTTTCCCTTACTATGCTCCATAGCCTTTCTTCTTCAATAGAGATAGCAAGAGTTTGCTCATATTGTTGTTATTCATGTTCCTTGTTCTCTCCAAGCACAATATTATCATTCTCATCAGCATGATGTTCAGTAGTAGAATATTGGTTTGCATCTGCCATGCTAGTGGCTACTATAGATCCATAATCTGTAGCTAGAGAGGATTGATCCATCGCAGGAACTGGAACTCCCATATACCCAGTTACATCATAATTTTTACTAGTAGCTACAACTTGGTAAACTGTTGATGGAGGATTCTAATGTGTCACAGGCTCTTGTTCAGTCAAGCCATATTTACTTCCATCATTCAATCCAGAATTATCCACAATACCATAAACATTAGCTGTTGAAGGTTGATCCATTGAAGGATCTTGATTTCTGCTAAAATTGTCTCCATCAGACAAACCAATGACAGCTACATCAACATAGGTACTAGGGACAGGAACTCCCTCCATCACAGGTTCTTGATGTTGGATAAAGATTCTTCCATTAGGAAATTGAGTAGAATCTGCGCCTTCATAACCCTAATATCATCTCCAACTACATATTCCATGACTGTTGGAGCTTGATTTACTATGGGCTCTTAGTATCCCATCAAATGAATATTTAAACCCAATTTTATATTCTTATTGTTCATGGTCCAAATCCAAGATGCAAGGGAATAATTGAACCTTGAAACCTTTCTTTGATATTGTAACGTGTACCAAAACAACAAGACAAATTGCAAGTGGCATTCAATCTCCAACCAAAATGAGGTGTGGTATACATCTTGGTATTTATCTACTTCATGAATGAATACCTCATGAAATCCACGAATACTTATCCCAACATGATGTTTACAAAGGTAATGACTCCTGCAAGCTTCTCTCTTGACCTTCAGCCATAAAAGTTACCAGTCCTTTTATCAAAATTAATCATCTTTACCTTGCCCAAGGAGCATTTATAACAAACTCACTTCTTCTTGTAAACCATGAAGGATATTTACTAGAGAATCACCCAAACATTGGCAGAATGTTTTGCTCTATTCTGAATAATAAATACTCTCTAAATTATAACTATATGCTTTGTAGACTAATAAAAACATTACCACTTCCATTACTTTACAAAACAACTGTAAGAGTAAATCCTGTAAGAATCCCTACTTCAAAATGAAATCCATTTCTATTGATCACGTGGAAATTATACCAATTATGGAAGAGAAATTGTGTTAAGAGAAAAAGGGAGTGTGGAATTTCCGTTAACTTTTATACTTTGGATAAATCCATATATGTTGTAAAACATCTCAACCCTTTCCATAATTGGGGATGTTGTCATACAAAATATCCTTAGAGATTTTCTTCTTGCCTTCTTGAAAAAATCCCTCATTACTATACATGTTAATTTCATGATAGTTTTTTTTTATTGCAAAATCTTTGTCATTTTAATGGTACAAGATCAAGCTACAATCTCGTACAAGATTGAGCTACAAGGTATGGCTTCATTTGGGGAAAGCATTTTTCTTGCAAAACGCTGAGAACTGTAGATCAGTGGCATTAGTTGGGCATGGAGTCATCAATTCCAAAAAACCCTAAAATTTTAAAGATTAACACCTGACATTCTTGAAATCTGAAACCTCTGCAAACCTACTTCCAACTAGGACAGCCACCCTTATTCATCAACAAAATCTGAACTAGAGAATTACAACTGAAAATAAAATTCTCTCTAGTTGATCTTATTTATGTATATGTTCCTACCTATGTACATGACTGATCTCAATCACATAAATTCAGTCTTCCAATGGTGCCAAGTCATATTTTGAGTGCTAGATCTTACACTAGCTCCCTGAACTTCAAGAATAAAAATGAGCAGAACCAAAAGCTATAAAAATTGGTTCACAGGAGAAATTATATACCTAGCAAAAGAGATTGGTTTCCAAGCAAACAAACTTTACATAAAATCTACTACAGGATCATGGAATGTATGAAAGAATAAGTCACTTTGATCAACAATTTTATTTTCCCTCAACTTTGTAGCAAATGGTTGATGTATGTTATAAAACATTTACATCAAATTTTCTTTAGAACTACTAGAGATATCTTCTTTTCCATGTTAATCATCATAATTAATCAAGTCTTCAAATTTTTTCTTTTGGGAAAAACATTGTTTCTTTTCTAAATGTGTATGAATAACTTCTTGAAAACTAGCTTCCTTGATTTCAGAAATCCTATTGTCCTGTCTCAAAATATATCTTTATTGTCTTCCTCATGAATTGTACCATATTCCTACTCAGAATCATACAAATCATAAACTAGAGTATCTTTTCCACCTTTATAATCATATTCCTCTTCTTGTACAAGTGCCCATGGCTCATCTTTTGTATCATATGTATCATATATGGAAGGACATCAAATTTAACAAAATAGGATCTCTGATCCAATATGCATACAAGTATAAAGGAACTGAAAATACATAGTGGATCATCCAATCATATCCATAGAAGCATGTCATGTCTCAATATCACATATAAAGAACTGATCAATGATGCTAAAATAGAAAGTTGATCACTGAAGTCATAAAGTTGATCCAAAACGTACCAATTCAAATGGTGGAAAAAATGGTACTACACGCAACTTGGATGCCAACATATAGGATGTCATTGTAATGAAATGCAGCATATAAGGTGGATAGTGTCACTGGCATAACAGGAGGGACTGGCAAGTGAACCAACAAATGTTGATGCAAACCCGAGGTCTTCACTGACTGTTTTGGTACATTTCTACACAATGGGAATAAATGATCTGAAGTCGACCATGTGATAAATCGTTTGATTACTGGTCATTGATATATACTGTTAACAAACACGAGACTACTCACAGATAATGATGATGAGAGCAAAGGTACCCAATATAATATAACAAGTGTGAATAAATGAGTTGAATTCGAACACTTGGAAGAATCTATCAATTAGAAGACGATGTTTTCTCACTGTCGATAGTGAAGGAGTCTACCGCTGATGATTGCAAACCTTGTTTCTAGAGCAAGGAGTTGAATTCGATGGGAAGAGATCTGCTGGAAGGAAGGCATTAAGGCATCCTTCATCAATCTAGTGCAAGTGTAACCCATGGGCCAATAATGTGGTAGGAATCGGACGAAGAAAGAAGTAGAAACCAAACCAAAGCATGTTTCCTACATACACAAGATGTAGCTAGCACACCATAGAAACCCTCTGAACCAAGCAATAATGAAAGCTAACATAGAGGCGAGGAATCCACCAATAGGGTCAAATGGAAACCAAGGTACTGCATGAATCCCAATGTGTGATAATGAAAGTTGACGTCAAACACAAAGGAAACCACTCAGTCAAAGACCCATGATACTGATTGATGCTGAGCAATAATAAAAATAGGGTCAGGGTGCATCTCTAGATCCGCTCTAAGAGCAATTTTTCGTAGTCGATAAGAGCAAGACCCACCAAAAATAAGTCAGCGGAGACCTTCTCAAACCAGCACAAGCAAAGGACCAAATAGCTTATGTGATCATGAACATGAATCGGACAACCAAGGATGGCCGATTGAAAATAGGTCAAGGGACACCGCAAAAAGGCTTACTCAGGTTTACTTCCCTTGAACAAGAGCATGAATCAAAATGTGACTACATGGCAACATATGATAATTTTTTATAACTTTGTCATGTAGGAGGCATAAGAAAACTCTCCATATGATTGGAAGAGATAACCAATCGGAGGAGTACAGACCCAATAACAAGGTTACGACTCTCTTAAGTCAAACTAAAGCCCATCCCAATGGAGGAAAGACTTAATTTTTTAGTGCTTTGTTCAAGGGCAACACAACTAACTCTAGCTACCATCAATCATGGAAATAATGTCCCATTCTCACTCTTTTTGGAATATATATTTTTTTTGTATTTTTCATAATTATGAAGCCTAGAAAAGAATAAAAGAATTCCTATAGTACAATGGAAAGAAGTGTACAAATGCAGATGTACTAGTTCCTAGGAGGAGAACATTCCTATGCTCAATGCAAGGTGATGAAATTGGTCAATGACACTCAAAGGAATGTTCTTTCCACGAGTAAAAGGGTGTCAAGTTGTAGAGGCTAAGTGATTGCAAGATTGATTTCACAAAAGACTTGGTCAAAAGGTGGCTTAAACATGAATCCAAGTGAGGATGTCTTAAGGCCAAAAGGTACAAATGGTCAACATGCAATGCAGGAGTACGACTCAACACAAAGGAGCGTCTAGGGTATAAAGCTGGAAAAATAGCGAAGAAGTAAGAGAATGAGTCTTCAATGCACAAGTCATGGCGAAACTAAAGGGGACTCCCAAGCCTATGCAATATAGTAGCATGGGCAACATATACTAGCGAGTATCTAACTAATATGCCCATGTAAAGGTTGGCTCCACCATCATATCATGATTTTACAAGTCGGTGAGTGAAAATGGTTCTTGAACCAAGACAAGATGGGGTCGACCCTATGGAAAAAATATCGCAGTATGGAGGCTAGTATGAAAAATGCAGCGGAAAATGATATCCCTAACCTATATGCTAGTGAAAAAACAATACCTTCCATGACGAGTTTGCATTCATGGAACCAAAGCAATCTCTCAAAAAATCTCCAAAGTATCTTGTAAAAACAACCCATCCCAACACTCCAAGCCAAAAAGGTAAAAAATCTCACAAAAAGAAAAATAAACTTTAGAAAAAGTAATTTTCATATGTAAAATTATATAAGGAGTTTTTGACTCACAATTCTTTATTTTTGTTTTGAGCAATTAGGTGAAGGAGTTGTGGAGAAAAAACCAAGCAAACTTCCTCCATCAAATTCATCTGTTCAAACAACCTCCAATCTTCCAGGTAACCATCTAATTGAGCTTTTCTAGGGTTTACTGGTCGAAGTTTTTGACGAATAGGTTTTTCATTTTCATATGCCTTGATCTCATGATGGACTATAGGTGGATCTATCCCAAGCATTTCCTCATAAGACCAAGTTAACACATCTCAAAACTCTTTAAAGAGATCGGTATAAGTTTGAATTTCTTTAGGGGAACAATCAGCTCCAATGAAGACATTTTCAATAATGTTGGGATTCCTAGAGATGTTCATTAGAATAGTTTGTGAAACGACAGACATGTTACGTTTGGTAGAAAATTGTGTTGGAGCCAAAGGATTTAAAACTACATGAACATCACTAGTAGATGAAGAACTGGACAAACTGGATTTTACTTCCTGGAAACGAGGGAGGAAATATGACCGATGAAGCAAATCATTCCACGGTCTTTCAACACCTATCATTACTTCTAGAATTGCTTCTTCAGATGGCAATACATTATCTACACAATCCAGAGCAGAAGTCAAATCTAGAGTCCAGGCCGAAGCCACATCCCCATCTAGCTCCTCTAGTGAAAAAGGAGTAGGATTATAATCTGCAGTGTCAATAGTAGACTGATAAGGAATTTCAGCTGTAGACATAGGAAATGTCATTAAACCTACCTACCCCTCATCTAATGTGGTGGTAGATGAGGGTAAAGGCCAAGGATCTGAAAAATAATGGGTTCTGAAGAACTCTCTTTGAGAAGATGCCTTGGAGGATAAAATAGCATTGATTCTAGTTATAAGAGAAGGAAACTCAAAGGTACCCATAAAGGAAGAGTACATTCCAACTCCTACATTCTCTATAGGCTACTTGGGATTGTTCACTAATGGAATAGTAGATTCAGAAGTTGCATGGGACTCACTCGGAGAATAATCCATCTGATCAACCTTTACAATTCTTCATTCATGAGGAAAACAAAGGATGCAGAATAACGATGATACAATAGCATCCATCTCATAAATCCAATTCCTACCTAGAAGGAGATTTTAGTCCAAATTAGCATCGACTATTTCTAATTCAATATTTACAACCTTACCCCCAACACAGATGGGAAAGGCTGGAATAATCCCATGTGGTATATGAGAATGTCCATCAAATTTTGTTAATAGAGTAGGTGAAGGAACAGTCTGAGGCAATCCAATAGACTTCCAAGATGATATAGACATTACACATGTGGAATATACCTCATCAACTACCATTCGAAAGATATTAGTCTTCTGATATGTAGAATTGATTTGAAAAGCCATATGATGTGGGAGTCTCTTCTTGATGTTTGACATATCGAATGTAAGAACTGGAGATTTTTGGATCAACTACTCCGATCGCGGTGAGAAATGCACTCCTTTTTTTTGGGCACTATTAGTGTCAGTGTCTTCACACTGCCATCAGTGATCAAAGTTTACTCTTTTGCATTCATATTAGGAGTCCCATTCTGATGAGTTGCATTCCATTAGGTCATGGATCAACTGATGGTAGGGTACATTTCAGTTTTTTTTCCGTCATGACACATATCTGCTGACCTCTTTTCATATATTATTCAGTCAATGGTTTAGGTTCAAGTTCATTTTCAGTTTATTTCATTAAATAGGTCTTAGGTCTTAGGGTTATAGTCTCATTAGGTATTAGGGTTTTACCATGACAAATTTTTAGTAACTATTGACTAATAATGGTCAACAGACACATGAGGATGACAATAATCATCAGAAATTTTTAATCTCATACTTTGTAAACTTAATAAATTTTTCACCTCAAAACCAGTTTGAGGTGAAAATAAAGCATTGGTATATTTTTTGTAAATTTCATGTAATTTTATTATTTCTCATATGTAATTAGTAGCTCCATTCTGCTCCTAGTCACCTGCTGATATTTCCAAGTACATGCCACTGCAAAAGTCAAATAAATCAAGCATCAGTTCATCTATTTCAAGCAAAAGATCAAGCATCCAAAAAACAGAGTATTTGAAAAATCAAATAGACATTATAAAGTGGGTTTTGAAAAATAAAAAATCAAAAGTTGCCAAGCCATATAAAGGTCATCTCTCACTTAAGTCCTTTCATTGTTTGAGTTGAGGTCCATGAGCAAAAACGTGATTTTGGAGTGTTATTGAGCAAAGAGAGGAGCAATCACTATGTTTGTGGAGAAAACTAAGTGGCGCTACACACCAAAGTCCGATGCTACGCATAGATCTGACGCTACGCATAGATCTGACGCTACGCACCTGGGTTTTTTCTACAGTGTAAAATTGAACTGGCACTACGAACCTGGGTTTTTTCTACAGTGTAAAATTGAACTGGCGCTACACACCTGGGTTTTTTCTGCAATGTAAAATTGAACTGGCGCTACACACCCATGTGAGTGCGCTACGCTCCTGGTAGTTAGGCTCTAGATCGTTGCAAATTGCATCAATTCAACTCAAAACTTCTCCATTTCCCTTTTGCAAGTAAGTAACACCATCATTCTTGTTGAAAAGAGATTGTTGCATCAGTCTTGGGTGGTTTTGTCTCTCAAAAAATCAAACCCTAATTTTCACTAATTGTCTCATATATTTTAAAAACTCACTCATTATTGCTTTCCTATATCATTTATTTGTGGTTCCCTAAACCCCATCCCCTCATATATTATTCCAAAAACATCATTCCCTCATACATTCTCCCCAATTCCCAAACCCTATACATATACCCCAAACCCTACACTATTCTCAAAACCTTACACTATTCACTAACCCTACTCACTCCCTAAATCCCATTCCCACTCTTGTTCACCATCACCTATTTTCCTATTAAAATCTCTTCATACTCATCTTATATCCATTCACCCTATCTCTTCATTCACCACACTTCATTCACCACAAAAGAAATAGCTATACAATAATGGAGAGGGATAGCGAGTATGAACTGGAAGAAGAAACCCTTAGTGATAGTTCCAAGGAGAGAGACACACAAGGCAGGAAGCCTCATAAGGGAGGAAAACGTATCAGAGAGGAGCCTACCAGTTTGAGGGAGCTGCAAGCCTGCCCATTTTCCATTTCTTGTTTTAGACATCAGTCATGTTTCAGTTTTTGTGAAATGGTGGAAAGGGTTAAATCTCATCATGAATTAGCAAGGTTGTTTGTGACACATTTGGACAACGAGGTAAACCTTGCTAGCGTTACATTCAATTTTTCACCGGCTGTCATTTCAGAGGCTACAGGTATTCCAAATGTGATCCGAATCAGATCTACAAAAGACTGTCAAGGACCTTGACTGTATCAAGTTGAACAAATCCTTGAAAATTCCAAAACAGTGATAAAAAAAACGCCTTGAACCAGTGGCCATGGCAGCCGACATGGAACGATGAGGACCTCGGTCAAATCGCACTGACCGAGGCCCATGGAGACTGCGCAGGAGGTCAAAACAACCCCTGGAAGCCTCGGATCGGAAAAAGGAGGCGATTTTGATGCGCAATTAGCGGCTTAGCACTAATCCCGCATCACTGGGCAAATAGGGCCGAAATGGGGGAGCCTTAAGCACTCGGACACGTTGGGAGCTAGAGAACTGCAGGTGAAGAATAAAAAAGCGCTAAAGGACAAAGGCGAGACCCGCGCTCTAGAAAACTGGCGGTATCAATCGGGGCACCCTTGAATGGTAAGAGGTTTTGGAGGAGAGTGGAGCGATCCCACTCAACGATCGACGCATGGCAATAGAGGTGAGAAAAAAAACATCATGATTGCGCGCTATCAGTCGAGCAAGTCAATCGCGCTCGACGTGCGTATGAGGTTGGATCTAGAGGAGCCTAGATCGGATGGTTGAGATTGCGCCCGATAGAAAGAAGCGGAATCGACAGGGAATTAAGTCGCGATTTAAAGGGATTTGGAATCCGTTTAACCACCACAGTGGAGAAAGAATGTATCCACAACATAACTGAAGAAATGAATCGACGAACAGACTGGCACTGTTCCGATGGGGACACGTGGCACTTCTCGAGCGTTCATGCTAACACCAAACAGGGAACTCCAAGCGCAACTGCAGAAGGAGAATCGACGCAGGCAGAAGAGGAACCAAACAGGCATAGGGATCGAAGGGTTAAAGCCATGAATAGAGATAGTCAAAAAACGAGGAGGATTTTGAGAGGAATCCGAGCGACCAAGAGAGACAGTGAACAGTGCACCCTGAGATGAGGACTGAACAGAGAGAACAATAAAGCCAAGTAGAGGAGACAGAGGGCCAAGCTGACCACAGGCAGCATCGAGCACTAGAGAGCTTAAAGATTCAAGCCTTCCCATAGAGGAATCTATCCAGATTGAGCATCACAGTTGGCTCTTTCCACTGTAGACCAAAGGTCACAGAGCTGGTAGGGAGAGAACAAGTCTGTGTACTCCGAGTGGCTTGGGGAATCCAAGAACCACCCTGCCAAGCAAAATCTACTGTCAGGAGAACTCATATTGAATCCCTGTATTTTAACTCTCTGCTAAAAAACACAATAAAACAAGGCCACCACTGAGAGCTAGACCAGAGAGGTAGCCCTAGAGAATAGGGTGAACTCCTTATTAAAAACTATTTGTGTCTTTGTGTTCCTTACTGTATTTCTCTGTTGTCTTTCCATTTAAATGTTTGTGTATTGGCAATCTGATCGATTCGTTGTTTCAATAACACAGAACACACATACCAGCACATGAGTCTGTAATACCTTTTGTTTAATAAATCTTCAACTGAGGTCACTCATAGGGTGATTATCAGATCAAGTGGTATCAGAGCTCTAGGCTGTAAGGTTAGACAAGCTTTTCTTGGTTTAGCTGTGAATGATCACTAGATCAAAGCTCAAATTAGGAGAAGGAGATTTGGTGGAAACTAATCCTGAAATTGGAAGAGTCTATTCTCAGAAGACCATGTCAGAAGAGGGTTCTGTAGGGCCAGACCCTCAATTCATAGAAAGTTTCCTAGCTATAAAGTCTATGGTATAAGAAATGTATAGGGACTTTAGAAATCATAAGGATGAGGATTCATCAGGCTCTAAACAAGATAAAGAAGAAGATGAATCTCATTCCCATGACCACTCAAAAGGAAAGCGGAAAGAAGAAAGCTTTCCTACACCTTCTAATAGCCTTGTGCATAATAAGAAAGCATCCTTAATTAAACTGGATGTCAAATTTGATTTTCCTATATATGATGGAGAGATAAATGTTGAAAAGTTGGACAATTGGATTAGACAAATTGATGTGTATTGCAGAGTATAGAACATAGACTCGGACAAGAGTAAGATTCAGCTGGCAAGCCTATGCCTAGGAGGC
>APFE031554435.1:0-19685 GCA_000404065.3 Pinus taeda
AAAATTAGGGGCCCCAAAAGGTTCATGTATCCTTACTGCAGATGACGACAACACCCATCGTTTTTGACAACCGATCCGAGCCTCCTCTTAACAAGTAAAAGTTTACTTTGTACACATGTCAGCACACCACTTCGGTTCTACCAACATCTGACCCTTCTGTCCTTTTATTCCAAAGAAGGTATGATTCTTGAAAATATTCATAGCCTAACAATGCTCTGCTCGAAATACAAGTGGCTTGTTTGCTTGGTTCTCTTCGAAGTGTCAAAGTCTTTCTTCCATTTAACCTAGTTAATCATGAAGGATGTGAAGGCTCTCAACTGAATATCCCCCACATATGGCACTAGATTGAATGATTGATCGGTCCCCAAAAAATAATCGTGCATGTAGAGTTCACACATTAAGTGTTGGTTCAGGATATTGTGACCCCTCAAGATCCGCAGAAATTGTATTGGATATTGGATTTCATGGCTTATCTCCTAATGGATGCTCTCCAAACTAAAGAAAATGTACTGTTCATGGAGGAACATAGCATAAATATGAGAAGGAGGTTGACACACCATCACTTGCTGCACCAAAGCAAACATTTCATCTTTGTCAGCCTTCAGTAGCTCCAATTGCGCTTCTAATTCCTCAATCCTTTTCTACTTCTTTTCATGTTTCTGCTTTGCTTTCTCCATCTGGGTCATGTAATCAACCTCTACTTTTGCAACTTGTTCCTGAATTCCTCCCACTCCTTCCCAGTGGCCTTCCAAAGAGATAGACCCCCGTTGAAGGCGATATGCATTAGCTTGCCATTTCTAAATTTTTGCAGTGAACAAGAATTCCTGCGACTCAAATAGATGCAAAAATGACTTGGTTTGTGCGACTATTGAAGTGGTAGGCCTATCTTCAGTTTGCACTACTACTGAAGCGGTTTCGGTTCCAGGATTTATGGAAGCCTGATCTTCATTCCTCTTATTCTTCCTCACCCTTCTTCGTAAGCGTAAAAACTACTTCCTTAGCTTAATAATTTCCATTTTTAATTTCATATTTTCCTTAAATTGCGACTAATACCTTTCCTGGATGGGGGCCCTTCTCTTTGCGCACTATTCAATGAATTCCTGTTTGATAATAACCTCCTCCATTGGTCTCACAACCGGTGTTGGATTTGGTGGATTAACGCCAGTAAACTCAGCAGCCAGCTCTTGTTTCACCCTTATTTCTTCTACATGCTCCATAACTCGGGGGACGACCCCAACATCTTCTTCCGTAGGTATTAGAACCTCAATATCTTTCTTGAATGACTTCGGAGCTACTGCAAGCCCTTGCAGAGTAGCATTTTCAACACCCTTTTCATATGGCCGCTCTATTGCGTGGTCATGTTCTTCCATTTGCTCAAAAATTGGTTTTGGCCCTTGTAAGTTGGTACCAACAACAACACTTTATTCCAATGGCTCTGTGCCAACAACATCAACCATAGTTTCTCCAATTTTCCCCTCGGTTGACACTGGTTCTTGTGTAACAGTGTCGACTGCCAGTTCTTCATTTTTTCCACTTTGTCCACCAGTCGATACTGGTTCTTGTGTGACAGTTTCGATGATGGTGCTTGTAACTGTCCCTACAAATCTTAGTATCGGGGGAGAGTTCTTTTGTTTCATCAAGTGTTTAGGGGATCAAAATTTTCTTGCCCTTCTTGGCAGGGAAGTAGAAAGTGGAGAATGAGGGATATCCTCCTCGATTTCCATCCTTTTAGTGAGTGTTGTTTCAATTATTTCTCCTTCCCATTTTTCTAATGGATGTTCCACACTTTCCTTCTCCTTTTCTTCTTGTGCCACCTACTTTTCCATTTTGGCAGCTTGTTCAGTAGTCAACGCTGGTTCTTGTGTAACAACATCGACTACAACTTCCACTTCTTCCACCAGTTTCTCAACCACTTTGGCAGGCGGCGTTGGTTCTTGTGTAACAATGTCGACTACAACTTCCGCTTCTTCCACCAGTTTCTCAACCACTTTGGCAAGCGATGCTGGTTCTTGTGTAACTACGTCACCTACAGTTTCTTCCACTGCTGGAAATTCTTCCATTAGTTTAGCAGTTGAAGATGGTTCTTGTGTAACAACGTCGCCTGTGTTTCCTTCTACTTTCATTTCTCCTGCTTCCAGGTTGGCAGTCGACGTTGGTTCTTGTGTATCAGTGTCGCCTGCACCCCCTTCTACCTCCATTACTTCTGCTTGTAGGTCAACATTCAATGCTAGTTCTTGTGTAAAAGAATCATCTGCGACCCCTTCCTCTACTAGCGATTCTGCTATAGCCTGTTCCATCACCAATTCTTCCAATTGTTTGGCAGCTGATGCTGGTTCTTGTATAGCTGTGTTGTCTGTGGCTTCTTCCTCTACGACTAATTCTTCTTCCTCTCTTGCTAGCATCATGGCTACAAGTCCCTCTTTTGCTAATTCATTGAATTGTGGCCAAGCCACGTAAGTCTGTAATAGGCATGCACCACCAGTAGCTTGACAAGCCCATGGTTTGTGAGGACCACCAACGGTTGACATGACTGACGAGCATACCATGCCATTAACTGAAGGTTATTCCATAAGAAATATGGCATATCCAGAGAATGCACATGACAAAACCGAATGCATGCAAGAAGTTTAAAATGGTATTTGAACAAGGTAGAGAGCCAACCTTCACAAGTAATGTATTTCACAATGAAGTATGCGACCTTGACCCATGGATGTGGCAAGTATTTTTGATCATATCCCCCTCCCTTCTGAAACATGGTTTCTCCTGCATGCAGGAGTAATTCCAGAATGGTAAGGGCGATTTCTGGGGGAACCATTTCTGCCCTCCTTGTGGTAGCCCCCTGACATTTGAGATAAGTTATTTAGTGATAGGAATGTCCAACCCACAGACTTTGGAATCATTCCCATCGAAATTCAATGAAAATTCAACTGTAACAACTTCATCAAATCCCTGCAACCTCTCAAAATAGGTGTGCCATCCTACATATTGAAAAACTTGTGATACATCTGGATGGCACCGAACTTGCGATGTGTCTTCCGGTTAATGCCTAACAGCTTGCCCACCTATTCTGCTAGTTTCTCTGTAGTAGCACTCAGAGTAGTAGCAATATCGTTGAGGAGAGTGTTAGCTGGTAAAGTTGCGATGACAAGGATCATAGTGGCAAAGGATACAGTGATAGGGAAATCCAGATAGATGTTATGGGGAAAATCCATGGTGGATCGTGGTAATAATGGAAATTATTACAATGCATTAGAAAGGACCGTAATTCAATGCAATCGTATGTAGTTTAAGTTCCAATGCGTATGGATAAATGTGCAAGGTATGGTGGGGATCGAAATTGTCTCGAGGTTCAACAGTGATAATGATGGATCATCATTGCTATTAAATACAACATTATTAACATTAAATATGATACCTCCCCGCAACTAAGGGATGACCGTCCACGGTCATGTCTAGTCATATCATAGGTGAAATATCAATCAAATCGACGAAGTCAGTTGGGGGCATACTTGGCGACTTACCATGGTAGAGTAACAACACCAGAGGAGTAACAACATTGAATGAGTACTTAGACTGAATCACGATGAAAAAAGTAACAACACTGGAGAAGTAACACCACCAGTGTACTTAGACAATTGCGATAAACGAAGTAAAGACACCAGAGGAGTAACAACACCAGTGAAGTACTTAGATGAAATCAACATCTGCAGAGTAACAACACCGAAGGAGTAACATCAGCAGTGAAGTACTTAGGTGAAATCAACATCCGCAAAGTAACAACACTGGAGGAGTAAAAACACCAGAGGAGTAAAAAAACCAGTGAAATACTTAGACGAAATCATCATCCGCAGAGTAACAACACCAGAGGAGTAACAACACCAGTGAAGTACCTACAAGAAAAATAATGATAAAATAGTAACAACATGATATATATATATATATTTATATTTTGAATTAAGCAAGAGGTGCAGAGGAAGAGTTCTCTGCACTAACAATTTCAAAACTAGAATTATCAGAGAGATGTTTAATAAAGGAGTCTTTAGAAACTGGACGATGATACAATCTGAGACGATGTCCATTCATAATCAGGGGAGTATGCACATCATTGATTGTTATGAGTCTAATAGTGTCATTATCAAACACCGTGTCAACTTCATATGGTCCCATCCATCTAGAGTAGAGTTTTCCTTAAAAATATTTGAACTGAGAGTCATAGAGCAATGCCCAATCTCCTCTTTGAAACACCTTTTTCTTGTTAACTAATGAATCCATACAGGCGAGGATAGTTTTAGATAGAGGAGGAATGACCTGTTATCGAGTTTTGTGAACCCAACGTTGGACTACCAAGTGAGTCCAACATCATGGGATGCGTTAATAGATATTCTCCAGATATTAATGATTTATCCAATAGGCCTTATTAGGATATTATGGTTTAAAGAAAGGATATATGAATATTTGGTCTCGCGCGTCCCCGCGCGCCGTCGTCGCGCGTGCTCGTTCGTTCGTCGTCGCTGTCTCGCCGCGTCGCGGCGGCGCGCTCGCCGCGTGCCCGTGGCATATCTTGTTTGTTTTTCTATTATTTAATTATTTATTATTATTATTATTTATTATTTATTTTATTTGTAATTTAATTTGTATTAATAAGTTGATGGGATTAAATTAAATTTTATTTATGTTACAAAGTTAATTATTTTAAATAATTTGTTTAATTGATTTATTTAATTTGATTCAATTAATTAAATATTTATGATATAGTTAAAAGAATAGATTAATTTAATTAATTAATTTTATTATATTAATATGTTTATTAATTTTGATTGATTAATTAATTAATTAATAATAAAGGGTTAATATGTAATTAATTTTGTTTATTCTTTTATGTTAACAATTAATTTAATATTAAAAACTATTGTTGATTATATTAAATACTAAGATAATTATATTAATTTTATTATTAATTATTTATTAATTATGTTTATTGATTCAATTTATTGTGAATTAATTTAATTATTTAATTGTAATTAATATAATAAATAAATAAATAAATTTATCATGCCATTTAGTTTGCTACTGCTGAATCGTCGCAGTGTTTTGGACAACTATCAAACAAATTTCATCCAACTCATTTAATTGTTCCAGTCAGTGTTTCTGGGCTTCTGAAAGATCCAAACCTACTTCAAGGGCTATCCTAAGTGTCTTAATTTCCAATTCCACTAGATACAAAGGGGATTTTCCATAGACAAGCTTGTATGGTGAAAATCCTGTTGTGTTCCACCATGTTGTTCTATATGCCAAAAGTGCCTTAGGAAGGTTTTCAACCCAATTTCAGTGATGGTTTGCTATAGTCTTTGTAAGGATATTCTCTAGCACTTTATTTGTACTCTCGAATTGACCATTCGCCTGAGGATGATATGGAGATCCCTGCGCTTGATTCCATACTTCTTCATACATCCTGCTATCAGATGTGATGTGAACCACACCCCTCCATCTAAAACTATCTCTCTAGGAGTTCTGTATCGAGCAAAAATTTCTTCAAATAAGAAGTTTGAGACAAACTGTTTTGTTGCTTTCGCAACAGCCTTGGCCTCTACCCACTTTGTCACATAATCCATGCAGACCAGAAGTGGACTTTTTGATGTGAAGGTAGATTGAATGACCCCACGAAATCGATAGCCCATTTCTCAAAGGGCTCGAGAGCTATTTGAGGCTGTAACGACATCTCATCTGATCGAAAAAGCGCTGTCCCATATGCTGACAACTATTACAACCTCGCACCTATTTCCTTGCATCACGAAAAATAGAGGGCAAATAGTACCCCGTCTGTAACACCTCATGACCTATCCGCTTATCTGCAAAATACCCTCCATAGGGGCCATCATGAGCAACTTTCAAGACATCATAGATGTCATATTCACCTATGAAGTGCCAGATTTGTTGATCAGGTCTTGTATAAAAGAGGTATCCCTCTATCCATGAATATCGACCACTATGATGGATAATATTTCACTACCCTCTGTATTGCGAGTGTTGAGGTACTTTTTCTGTAGCAAGATAGTTAGCAATATCTGCATAACGCAGAGTGTGAGTAGAAATTTCAAAAAGATGTTCATTTAGAAAACTATCCTCTACATGTGTACCTTCATCACTAGTATCCAACATAGACAGGAAACTTGCAACTACATTATCTTTCCCTGACTTATCTACAATGGTGATATCAAATTCTTGAATTAATAATAACCACTTCATAATATGACCAGGATCTATTGGTTTAATCATCAGATACCTAATGGCTGTATGATCAGTGTGCATGAAAGTGGGATACCTTGTAATGTAAAGCTGAAACTTATTAATAACATAAATAACAACCAAAAAATATTTTTCAGTTACTGTATAATTTAGTTCAATAGGAGTCAAATTCTTGCTGACGTAATAGATCGTGTACGGTTTCTTGTCCTCCTATTGTCCCAAGACTACCCCTACAGTTGTGTGGGAAGCATCTGTAGAGATATGAAGCGGGAGATTCCAATCAGGTCCACATAATATCAGAGCTTTGCAAACTAGTTCTTTGATTTTCACAAAGGTTGTTTCACATTCATCTGTCCACACAAACTGTGCATCCTTAGATAACAATTGAAAAATTGGAAATTCTATCTTAGATTTTTTTCTATAAAATGTTTATAATGGCCAGCATAATCGATGAAACTATGCACCTGTGTTGGTGATTAGGTGTAGGAAAATTTAATATTACTTCTACCTTAGCAGGATCAACCAGAATTCCTACAACTGAAAGCAGGTGTCCCAACGCTATCCCTTCTTTCATCATCATATGGCATTTAACTGTACTAAGAGAAACATGTGTTTTCTTATATATTTTAAGTACTTTCTCTAAGTTCTACAGACCTTCTTCAAAAGAATCCCCATATGGGGTGAAGTCATCCATGTAGATTTCAACACTATCATTGACTAGATCAGAAAAAATCCTAATATTGGCCATTGAAAGGTAGTGGGGGCATTACAGAGATTGAATGGGAGGACTCAGTATGCAAAGGTTCCCCAAGGGAATATAAAGGTAGTTTTATCTTGATCCTTAGGAGCTATTTGGATCTCGTTGTGCCCACTAAATTCGTCCAGAAATGAGAAGAACTTCTTTTCGGCCAATGTATCAAGGACCTGGTCAATAAAGGGTAAGGGAAAATGTTATTTTTGAGTTGCTATATTGGTGGGATGGTTGCAGGTGTTAAGGATAATCGTTCAAAACTAGAAACAATTTCTTCAAGTTCAGGTAGAAATTCCTCTCGGGTTTCTTTCTGAGTATCAGTCATCAACCTCCAAATTTAGTTATTCTGCGAAAATAGCATAATTGTTTAATTTACCCGTTATTATGCTAACCTTCAAATTTTCCACGGAATCAAAAAGTATTAAAATCCCAGTTTATAGCCTTGTCACGTCCATCATTCCAAAAACCTTTAGCGGGTTAAATCTCCGCCATCAATCTCATTCTTCAATCCATCGGTTATTGCTTCGTCTACCCACAAATAGTCTAGACGATCTGAACCGTTGATCAACTATGCTTGATCCAACGGTTGTCACGAATTCTTGCATGTATTCTTGCGCGATGTATAATAAGGTGAGAGCACACGAGAAAAGTGGTTTTCTTGTGCTACATGTCGGCTACAAAGGCTAATCACGAGAATTTTCAAAATACAAGTTACCACCCTGAGACCACGTGAGGAACAACTTTCAACTATGAAGACCGCTTTTATATTCTATTTAACGTCTGCGCTTGTTGGCACACGATGACCGTTAGATCTATTGGATCTATCGATCAGATGGTTTAGATATTTTTCTGGGTTTCTCGCAAATTTATCAGTTTTTCCCTCTTTTCGCCAAGGTTTTTGGCGCTTCCACCAAGTTTAATACGTCTCTAAGTTATATTCAGGATATCGCTAACTAAACTCTGTGGTTTTGATATACATTGAAATTATTTAAATGAATAGTGTACGAAGATAAACGTGAAAAAACAAGATTATACAAAGCTTTAATTCTAAAGGGACAAACTGGAAATCAACAACACTTAGAAATATTTTGAAGGAACTTCAAACCTTCGGGATTGACCATTTATGCACAGAATATACAAAAATAAAAAGAGATTCCAAATTTTACATAAATCTGTCCAAATCCTCCACAACCAAAATCCCATTACACTAATTTAAAACTTACATAAATACCTGTACATACAACAACCAGATCCTAAATCAAAGGATCGAAATTTCCTAATCCTATCTGATCTGAATGATATTCTCCTCAAGAATCTCAACTAAGCCTAACTACTTGAATTAATTACAAGATCATCCAAATCCCTAAATTCTAGCTCAAATCCTATTTGGAAAGCTTTGTAAAGTGACAGCTAAAGGACCCCACTCCTTTGCTTATAAACATTTTTTGTATTTTTGGAATAAAATTCGAAGCCTTTTGTCTTCAAGCCTCATGCTCCTGCATCAGACTCTTGAGGACAAAATTCTTCATGGGCTCCCGTCCATGAGCTCTTCTACAGATGATCCAAAAATGGATCTTGGATAAGCCTCTAAGTCTAAAAGACTTCATATAAGAGGTGAAAGGTGCCAAATGGCACACATCCTTTGTAAATTAGAGGAAATGAAAGTTGCAGGTTGCTCTCAGAAATAATCTCATTGTAGAGACCCCTTCATTCTGAATCCAACACAACTTGAATATGCGAAAATGGACTTCAGATGAAGAAGTTATCACAAAGAGAAGCTCCCCTTGTTCTTTGGGAAAAAAGGCAAAAATCCTTTAAAAATGGGCAAAAAGACCCTTATAAGGGAAAATCGCATCGCATGAGGCCAAGACCTAAAGTCGGGTGGAAGGCATCCCCGATCAGCGACCTCCGATTATCGTATTAGCGGGTCGGATAGGAGGTAGGCAGTGTATACAAGGCAAAGGACCCGAGCTGATGTGATGGTGCGATTGCCGAAATTGGCGGATCGCAATCAACGATATCACAAGGCAAAGGCGGGACCCTAGGTGATGCGATATCGTGATTGTTGATATTGGCGGATCGCAATTTGAGCTACACAAAGGAGTGGATATAGACATATATATATATGCGCGATGCGATTAGCTGGACCCGATGGAGTTCCGAAATGAAAATGAATATTATTTCAAGTCCGCACTAAGCTAATTTTGTGATATTTTCCATGTTTTAATGTATTTTTGAAATACAAAGGGAAACCTTGGAACTGGGCCAAAGTGACTTGCGATAGCGATTATGGGCGGACCCGATAAGATTACGGACATGATTTTAGAACATTTGAAGTCTGGATAAATGGCCAAAGATGTGTTTTTTTGCTCGTTTCTCTATGTATTGCATTATGTGTCCATTTCTGCACAGGAAGGAAAAAGGACCAGTTTTCTTGTGCGCTAGTCCCTTTCCATTGGAAACCACCATTGCACCTGTGCGTTATGAAGCTCAAAGAGCCACATAGGTGAAAGAGAATGATTATGTGCAGATAAAACCATTGTGGAAGCCATAGAGCTGGAGAATTGCCTCAAAGAAGTCAGAGAGCTCAATTGATGGGCAGGAAGAGAGCAGGCTAAGAAAACAACGAGCAAGACCTAAGTGCGCAAAGAGTCTTTGGAGTCACTTGAAGGTTAAGTGAAAAACTAGAGAGCTCAATTGACAATAGCGTGTTGTTGCTGAAGGTTGCTGGAGTTGCTTGGAGGTTGAGCGAGTCACAGAGGCACGCCGAGGTTGAGAGAAAGAGTTAAGAGAAGCCAGAGCAGAGATCCACGAGCCATAGCTAGAGCCAAAGAGCCAGAGCGAGAGCCAAGAGCTAGAACCAGAGTTAGAGCCAAAGAGCCAAAACCAGAGTTAGAGTCGAGAGCCAGAGGTAGAGCCAAGAGCTAGAGCGAGGGCCAGAGCCAGAAAGACGAGAGCTTCAGAGCCAGGGATGAGATGGTAAAGTAAGCCCATCGTGTTCTATATAAACCAATGGAGTTGAGTTAAATACTTGTAAAATAACTATTGCCATAATCCCAGAGAGCCTAGTTGATTTGACTAGAGCTCATAGAGACGTAGCCCAAGAGTTTTGGGTGAACTCCAAATTAATGTTGCTGTTATGTGTGTGCTTTACTTGCTACATTATTTACTGTTCTTTGTATTTAAAATATTAGCATAAGCAACAATAATTACAACACTTAACATTAAAAAATAAACACAAACATGCACCTAGAATTTCAAGCATTTCTTAATTCCGCATTGGTTAATAAAAAAGACTTGGGAATATTCAAGCTTTGGAAGTGGGAGAGGTTCTTGTAAGTTAGACAAGAAGCCTAAGAGCCCCATTTTCAGATTAGGTGGTATCAGAGCTTGAGATTGATTTACCACACCTTTAAGAAGGTTATATCAGAATGCTTGATTGACAATGCAAAGACTGCTTGTCTAAAAGGTGTTGAACAACAAGAGGCTGATTGTATTGTTTTGCAGACTGACTTTTTTTGAGTTTGTAGAGGTAAAGGGAAAGCTATTGATAACTCAGTCTAGGAAGGACAAGAAGGAAAGAGAGCTGAATGTACTTTTCTTATCCCAAAGGACCTCAAGGCAATATTTGGAGCACAAGAGGTTTGTTGCAAAAGGTTGCTGAAAAAGCTCTTTATTATCTTGTTGAAGTTTTTTTGTTGATTGACATAATGGCAACTTCTACAAGTGGGTCCTCAAATTCTGCTCTCTTCACAAGATTCTTTGATGAAGACATGAAGCAAGAATTGTCCACCATGATGGATATGGTGAGAGAAATGTATGGGGATGGAAGGAAGAGAATCTTGCTTAGAAAGCAACTGAATTCCATGAAGGAAGAGAAGCAGTTGCTTACTAACAAATTTCAAGAAATGGAGAGGCAATTTCATATTGCAAATATGAACCTGAAAAGGATGCGTGAGTTGAAGACACAACTCTTTGTTGACCAAGAAGCCTTAGTCAAGTATCAGCTTGAAGAAGAGGTAAACCATTCCAGTTTGTCTTCAAATTCCTCTGAGAATGCTTATATTGGTTCTTTTGAAAAACATACTAGAGGCATAGGTTCCAAGCTAATGTCCAAGATGGGCTATGAAGGAAAAGGCTTGGGTAAGCATGCACAAGGTATTGTTGAACCAATAATGGTTGAGGAAAGGCCTAAGTATTTGGGTCTTGGCTATGGATAGTCTTATGGAGAGAATTCCAAGGCTGCCATGAATGCCATTGAAACAGTCCCAAGAAGGAGTTTCATTTCATGTCCTCTACCTCAGAAGTTTAAGGTTGTATTCAAGAGGAATATAATAGCTTGAAACATCAATTGCAGGATGCAGGTGTTCAGAAGCACGCACTTGAACCAGAGAGTTTGGGAGACTCTAACAACCTTGAAGAGATTGATGGTGTTACAAAGAGAGCCACTTTTTCAATTGATTCACCTCCTCATGAAAGCAATAAAGGTGAAAGAGAAA
This sequence comes from Pinus taeda, assembly GCA_000404065.3. NCBI lineage: Eukaryota > Viridiplantae > Streptophyta > Pinopsida > Pinales > Pinaceae > Pinus > Pinus taeda. The sequence continues at coordinate 11,497 of APFE031554435.1, forward strand.
GGTATAAATCTAGTTCTAAACATATTCCTTTTGATTTTGCAAAGCATGATAAATTTCCACATAAGTATGGGGAAAGAGTTGCATGTTCCTTTTGTGGTTTGGATAACCATAATGTTTCTAGATGTTGGAAGAGAATGGCCACATACATGAAGCAGAAGAAGGAAAAGAAGCAAGAAGCCAAAGGTCCATTGGACAAGGAAAATCATGCTGTCAAAAGGATGCACATGCAGTGCACTTACTGCCATAAGCAAGGACATCTTGCTGCAAAATTTTGGACTTTGAATCCAACAATGCTTCCACCACAACTGAAGAAAGTGGAAAGAGAAGATGGCAGAAATGGAAGTAAATATTCCATGAATGATGTGTCTCAGAATGATTCACATGATGATGCTGATATGCAGACAAAGATAGTACCTTTGAAAGGGATTGGTAAGGAACAATTAGAGTTCTTATCTGATTGAAATTGCATGTCTATTGATGCATCTACATTATATTTCATTTCAAATTCGAAAGTACAGTGTGATTAAGTGAAATTTGAAGGATGAAATGCATGCATGAGCATGAGATGCATGAACATAGGGATGTTGATGATTTCCTTGTTTTTGAACATGTATGTGTAATTAAATTGCAGGGTTGATTTCTTTGGCATGCATGTGATGCCATGTTGACTTATGAGAAGTTAACTTGGTCTCCAAATGGAGATAATGATGAAGTATTTCACCTTTTGAAAAAGAGACCTAATGGTCTTTTTCTACATGCTTGACTTGAAGGGTCATTTGTTTAAAGGCATATTTTGTGGGCTTGTTACCTAGTCCATCATTTGTATGCAGATACAAGACATGGAGGTGTTCACAAGATTTGAAATCTGTTTCTTTTGTTGAAGCAAGAGTTTAGTCCATCCAGTTGTTTTCTGTATGCCTGTTGTTGTTGGCAGCCTTTCAAACAGGTACAAATGAAAGTTTTGTGGAGCAGATGAACTTCACATTTGTTTGAACCACCTTGGATCAATGATCAAGGCAAAGAAGTTCAAACCACCTTCTATGACCAGTACAACAAAAGTTCTACTGGAAGGCAAGGAGGAAGACAGTTCTTCCCAAGAAGACCAACCCATCCAAGAAGGGAAGTGGCCAGAAACTTTGGTTCAGAGGCACTATGAAAGTAAAGTGTAGGGAGGTTGAAAGAAGAGGGTGAGTCACTCTCATTTACTGTTCAGATCAATATATCAATATTTTGGAGACCAAAAGTTCTTTTAGTGGGAAGGCATGATCCAAAAATGGATCCTGGATAAACCTCTAAGTCTAAAAGACTTCATATAAGAGGTGAAAGGTGCTAAATGGCACACATCCTTTGTAAATCAGAGGAAAATGAAAGTCGCTGGCTGCTCTCAGAAATAGTCTCATTGCAGAGACACCTTCATTTTAAATCCAACGCAACTTGAATAGGTGAAAATGGACTTCAGATGAAGAAGTTATCGAAAAGAGAAGCTCCCCTTGTTCTTTGGGAAAAAAGGAAAAAATCCTTTAAAAATGGGAAAAAAGACCCTTATAAGGGAAAATCGCATCGCATGAGGCCAAGACTTAAAGTCAGGCAGAAGGCACCCCTGATTAGCAATCTCCGATGATTGGATCGGCAGGTCAGATCGGAGGCAGGCAATGTATACAAGGCAATGGTCCCGGGCCGATGCAATGGTGCGATCGTCGAAATCGACAGATCACAATCGGCGATACCACAAGGCAAAGGCGGGATCCCAGGCGATGCGATATCGCGATCGCCGATATCGGCAGATTGTAACTGGAGCTACACAGAGGAGCAGCTATAGACATAATATATATATATTATATATATATATATATTTATTTATATCTATATATCATTATCTAATATATATATATATATATATATATATATATATAATTATATATCTATATATCTATATATCTATATATATATATATATATATAATTATATATATATTATTTATATATATGCGCGATGCGATTGGCTAGACCCAATGGAGTTCCAAAATGCAAATGAATATTATTTCAAGTTCACACTAAGCCAATTTTGGGATATTTTCCATGTTTTAATGTATTTTTGAAATACAAAGGGAAACCTTGGAACCGAGCCAAGCGACTTGTGATAGCGATTATGGGCGGACCCGATAAGATTATGGACATGATTTTATAACATTTAAAGTCTGGCTAAATGGCCAAAGATGTTTTTTTTGCACATTTCTCTGTGTATTTCATTATGTGTCCATTTTTGCACAGGAAGGCAAAATGACCAGTTTCCCCGTTCGCTGGTCCCTTTCCATTGGAAAACACCATCACACCTATGCGTTATGAAGCTCATAGAGCCACATAGGCGAAAGAGAATGATTATGCGCAGAGAAAACGACTGTGGAAGCTGTAGAGCCGGAGGACTGCCTCAAAGAAGTCAGAGATCTCAATTGATGGGTAGGGAGAGAGTAGGTTGAGCAAACAATGAGCAAGAGCTGAGCGCGCAGAGAGTCTTTGGAGTCACTCGGAGGTTGGGTGAAAAGCCAGATAGCTCAATTGACAGTAGCGTATTATTGCTGAAGGTTGCTGGAGTTGCTTGGAGGTCGAGCGACTCGCAGAGGCATGCTGAGGCCGAGAGAAAGGGCTAAGAGAATTTAGAGCAGAGATCCACGAGCCACAGCCAGAGCCGAAGAGCCAGAGCGAGAGCCAGAACTGGAGCCAGAGCCAAAGAGCCAGAGCTAGACTCAGAGTCGAGAGCCAGAGCGAGAGCCAAGAGCGAGAGCGAGGGCCAGAGCCAAAAAGCTAAGAGTTTCAGAGTTAGGGATGAGATGGTATAGTAAGCCCAACGTGTTCTGTGTAAACTGATGGAGTTGAGTCAAAGACTTGTAAAAGAACTGCTGCCATAATCCCATAGAGCCTAGTTGAGTTGACTAGAGCTCACGAAGACGTAGCCCAAGAGTTTTGGGTGAACTCCAAATTAATATTGATGTTATGTGTGTGATTTACTTGCTGTTCTTTGTATTTAAAATATCAGCATAAGCAACAATAATTACAACACTTAATAGTAAAAAATAAACACAAGCATACACCTATAATTTGAAGCATTTCTTAATTTCACATTGGTTAATCAATAAGACTTGGGAATATTCAAGCTTTCGAAGTGGGAGAGGTTCTTGTAAATTAGACAAGAAGCCTAAGAGCCCCAGTTTCAGACCAACAGAACTACCCGACTTATGTAGCATGGCATTTGTTATCTAGGTAGCATCAACAATTGGTTAATCCTTCCACTTGACCAAATACTAAAAATACTCTTGTACTCTTGTCCTTTTAAACACTCTCTTATCCAGTATCTTCTTTGGCTGCAATGCCTTTGTTGTAGGTAACTATTTTACCCAATCAACCTCTTGTTCTTCTTTATCTTCTACTGTATCCTTTGCATTTCCACTTTCATACCTGTACAAATCAGAAACAATGAAAATTGGAGATATTCCAATATCAGGGGGTAAATAAATTTCATATGCATTTGCAGAAAATTTCCTCAAGACTCTGCATGGTTCAATTTTCTTAATTTTAACTTGTTATACTCCCTTTTTGGAAATCTTTCCTTCCTCAGGTGTGCTAAAACCAGATCTCCAACTTCAAAATTAACTTCTCCCTTCCTCAAGTCTGCTCCGCTCTTGTAATTTATATTGCTATCCTGTAACTGCTATTTTACCTGTTCATGTATTGCTTGAATTTTTGAAGAAAAATATTTTCCTTTAGCACTTCTCATTTCAGATTTTCCCAAGTCTCTCAATTCAGACACTCCTCTTGGGTGCATTCCATAAACTATATGGAATGGACTCTACACTGTACTCCTGTTAGGAGAATCGTTATAAGCATATTCAACCTACGCTAAAATTTGATCCCACTGTTTTTGATGTTCACCGACAAGACTTCTCAAAAGATTACCCAAGCTTTTGTTTACAACTTTCGTCTGTCCATTAGTCCGAGGATGATAAGCTGAACTGAAACTCAATTTAGTACCAAGTTTCTTCCACAAGGTCCTCCAGAAATGACCAACAAATCTAGTGTTTCTGTCTGAAACAATTCTCTTAGGTAATCCATGCAACCTTACAATCTCCTTAAAAAATAGATTAGCAATGTGAAAAACATCATTGGTTTTATAACATGGAATAAAATGTTCCATTTTAGAAAATCTGTTAACCACAACGTAAATTGAATCATTTCCTCTGAGTTTTTGGTAAACCCAAAACAAAATCCATATTCACCATATCCCAAGGTCTATCTGGAATAGGTAATGGAACATACAAACTTGTGTTCTGGCTCATTCCCTTTGCATACTTACAGATTTTACAATTCTTTACATACTTCTCCACTTCAGATCTCATCTTCGGCCAGAAACAAAACCGATTCAACTGCTCATAAGTCTTGTCTGTACCAAAATGTCCTCCAAGTCCACCACTATGTTTCTCCTTGATTAAATTTTCTCTCATAGAGCAATTTGGTATGCACAACTGATTTCTTTTTAACAATAGTCCTTCTTGCAAGAAAAAATCCAACCACTTACTTATGTCTAACAAAACAAGATTTTTACAAGCTTCAAATTCCTCTTTAAAATCTAAATCTTCCTCATATAATTCTTTAAGAAAATCAAAACCCAACACTTGAATTTGACTTTCTTGAACTAAAATAGTTTTTCTACTTAAGGCATCTGCTACTTTGTTTGATTGGCCAGTTATATGTTTTAATACAAAATTAAAACCTTGAAGATATTCTACCCATTTTTCATGTTTCTGATTAATATTTGGCTGTTGCATAATGTATTGTAATGCATGGTTGTATGAATAAAGTATAAACTCCTTAGACAACAAGTAATGTCTCCACCTCTTCAATGACTGTACAACTGCATAAAATTCCTTATCATAAGAATAATATTTCTTGTTTGATTCATTCAGTTTTTCATTGAAATAAGCTACAGGTCTATCCTCCTAGCTTAAAACTGCACCAATAGCTTCTCCACTAGCATCACATTTCACTTGAAAAGGTTTATTAAAATCATGCAAAATTAAAATAGGTTTCTCAGTGATATTCCTTTTGAACAGCTAGAAATTCTTCTCTGCGTCAGTTGTCCATTTAAATGGTTGTTTATCCTTCTTTATAGTGTCAATAATAGAAGCATTGATCTTACTAAAATTCCTTGTGATTTTTCTATAAAAACTAGCAAGACCATAAAAAATTCTTACCTCAAAAACACTTTTCGATGAAGGCCTTTATCTTCTCTGGATCCATCTTTAATCCATCAGTAGAAACAATACAACCTAAATATACAAACTCTTCCTTCACAAATGAACATTTCTTTAAATTTAGTAGTAACTTTTCTTGTTGTAGCTTCTGTAAGACATAGTTCAGATGTCTCATATGTTCCTCTCTAGATCTATTGTAAACTAATATATCATCTAGATATACTATTACAAATTTACCAATAAATTCTTTTAGCACTTCATTCATAAGTCTCATAAATGTACTAGGAGCATTTGATAACCCAAAAGGCATTACCATCCATTCATACAGTCATTCATTTGTTTTAAAAGCAGTTTTCCATTCATCTCCTTCTCTTATCCTTATTTGTTGATGACCACTCTTTAAATCCAACTGTAAAATATCTTGCTCCACTTAAAAATCCGTCAAACCTTCAATTCTAGGTAAAGGAAATATGTACCTGATTGTTATTTTGTTTATCGCTCTTGAATCAATGCATATTCTCCAGCCTCCATCTTTCTTTGGACTCAACGCTATTGCATTGCACAAGGACTCAAATTCTCTCTAATCAGTCATTTATCTAACAATTCCTGAACTTGTTTACGATTTCTTCATTTTCTGTGGGAGTCATCTTGTATGCTGCTTTATTTGGCATATTTTCTCTTGGAATCAAATCTATATGATGACTGATTTTTCTAATGGGTGGTAACTCATTAGGAAAATCATCTACAATGATATCACAATAACTTTCTAGCATCTCTTGAATTTCTATTGGAAAATTAGAAATTTTAGTGGAAGTAATTATTAACTTGGGTTTGCAAATCAATGCAAAATTTACTCACTCTCTTCAATTTGTTGCAAGTATTATTTTCCACTCAATAATAGAGTCTTTGGATCAGATTTTCTTGATGCATCCTCTTCTTCCATAGGCAACAATGTATGATTGACATCATCTTTACCAAATTTGTAAGTGTTCTTTTTCCCATCATGCATAGCTCCCCTGTCATACTGCCAAGGTCCACCTAGCAATATGTGACACACATCCATAGGCATCACATCACAAAGAATTTTCTCTTTGTATCTACCCAATTGCAACTCCACTTCACATTGTTCGCTCACTAACAATTGATGTCCCTTTTGAATACATGACACCTTGTAAGGTGTTGGATGTTTCTTTGTCTTTAATTTAAACTTTTCCGCCACTTCTGTAGATACTAAATTATCGGTGGTGTCACTATCAATTACCATTTGACAACATTTTCCTTGAACCTGGCACATAGTCCTGAACAAAGTCTTTCTCTGTGCTGGTTCAACAACTTCCTTTGCTGGCTTTAACAAAACTTTTTTAACTACCAAAGATTCCCCTTTCTCTAGTACATTTTCTTCTTCTGGCACCTTTCCTGCTTCCTCTTCAGTTTGAGCAACAATTACATTTCTCTGATTTGTCCCTACATTTTTTGGGCACTCAAAGGCTTTGTGTCCTAGCTTATTACATCTGTAACATCTGATTTCTCTTCCTCTACCTCTCCCTCCTCTTCCTTTGAAAAAAATCCTTCTGCCACTTGCATCATTTTGTGTGGTGTATGCTGATTCGAGCTGCTGCTAGCTCCATCTCTAGGTGATGTAGATCTTCCTCTACCTCCTTGACTTCCTCTTCCTCGGAAAGTACCTCTACTTCTAGCAGATTGTTTCCTCATGAGTTTTTCTTCAGCCTCCAATACCATTTGATAAGCCTCTTCTACTGTTTTAGGAGACAACATACTTATCTCATCTTGGATCTCCATTCTGAGACCATTTATATATCTTGCAACCTTCTCTTCTGTATCTTGAATTTGTCCAGCTCTTATGCTCGCTTTGTAAATTCTTCTGTGTATTCTTTCACTGTCAAAGACCTCTGTCTAATATTCTGCATCTGTCTAAATAATGACTGTTGATAATCACTTGGAAAAAACTTACCTCTCAACTTTTCCACCATCCTGGTCCAATTTTTAATTGGCTGCTTACCAAGTCTTCTTCTTTTTGCTTGCACTCCATCCCACTAAAGTGCTGCATGTCCCTTCAATTTTGTGACAAAAAATTTCACTCTCTTTCCTTCTTCCATTTCTTCATAATCAAAGAATTTATCCATGTCATTAATCCAGTCTATCAACTCCTCATGGTTTAAACCTCCTGTATAACCTGAAACCTCAAGTGTGGGTTTATATGTGGATCCCAACACTGATTTAAAGAATCTCATTTCAGGAGTAACTTCTACAAGTTCCTCTTCTTTTGCGGCTTCAACTTCAGGCTCACTGACATCTCCAACATCTGCATCTCTTTGATTTCCCATTTCCACTGCTTCTAATCTAGCTTGCATCTGTTCCATAGCTTCCAACACTTTAGCATTTGCAACTGGTATTCCTCTTCTTCAACCACCACCATGTCTTCCTCCAACGCTGAAAGCCATGTTAGATTTCTTTTTCTGATCTTTGAGATCCTGCTCAGTGTTAGTAGGCTGCTCTCATTCCACTAATGGTGGGCTGGTTGCAGGTGTTAAGGATAATCGTTCAAAACCAGAAATGATTTCTTCAAGTTTAGGTGGAACATCCTCTTGGGTTTCTTTCTGAGTATCAGTCATCAACCTCCAAATTTAGTTATTTTGCAAAAATAGCAGAATTGTTTAATTTACCTGTTATTTAGCAAACCTTTAGATTTTCCACATGTTAGTGTCGGTCTTGAAAGCCCTCCATCAGTGATCAAAAAAGCTCTTTGCATTTGCATTAGTAGGTGTCTCATCAGTGTCAAATTTTGCATCCCGTTAGGCATGCCATAAACCTGATGGAGGAGCTGGTCTTTGTGCCCCTCTTGGCTTTGCTGGATCAGGTCATATCAGTTATTACAGTTTTTCAAGCTTGTCTTAATGCGTCTTATTGTCAAATTCCTAGGTCT